>JAMXBD010004232.1:0-76501 GCA_024138025.1 Combretum micranthum | reverse complement strand
AAGTTATCAATAGCTGCTGGTGTAATTTATTTAAACATGATGTTTTAGTTATAATACATGTGCTAAATTAAATATAACAGGACATAATATAAACATACCTAAATATTTAAGAGAGAAACTACCGACATTCTTAGGTACCTCTCTGGTCAAATTTAAATCGGACTCGACTCGATCCGCCCATGATGGGTCAAGGTAGAGATCCAATCCGGCAGGACAAATCTAGCCTGACCCATCAAGTCCATTGGTCCAAGGCGGGTTTTATAGGAGGACACGTGGGCCCGGCGGGTCCTTGAGGGTCTGCCCTTGAAAATTAAAAAAAAAAAAAAAATTTAAATCAACATATCCATTAAAAGGGAGATGGGTTAGGACAGGATCCGACCTACCCTAGGACCCAGCAAGTCCATAGGTGGACCCGCCCCATCCCTTTCCCAGGCAGTTCTAAGTCCCTTAATTTTGGACCCATACCCGACGGGTCTGGTCACAAGTCGGACCCTACACAGGTCGAATCAAAGGTCGGACTCGACCTCGCCCCGGGGAGATGTTTAGACATCCTCATTATCTTTGTAATCATCCTTAATACAAGTTTTAGATAATGTGAATTATGTGATATATGACACATACATGGTGTTTAAGCTACATGGCATAGAAGATATAAATATAGAAAATTATAATTGTGATATTAATAATTGCATAAGTTGCTTTTTTATCATTTGGTAACTATTTGCTTGTTCGCTTTGTTGTAATAATAATTCTATTATAATCTTATTCATTATGAAGAGTTACTACGATATTTAGTTTATCTAATAACGATTCTATGGGAATGTCTATTACAATATGGAATCCCTGTTACAATAAACATAGAACAATGATTCATTACTCAATCTATGAATAATAAGTCAATGTTAATTTTTTTTTCCAAAATACCCTCGTTTGAATTAAAAAAATTATCAAATGAGAAATTTAATGTATTTTATTCTATTCTTTAGTAATAACAGTTCTATTACAGTCTTATTCTTTCAGCGAAGTGAACGAATAAAATGACTGCTCTATTCAAGAGGTGTAAATGAAACAAACCAATCCACAAATTGCTCGAGTTTGGTTAGATCTTCAATCAAGTTTGATTCGAGAATAGTCAAGATGAGTTGAAGTTCAGGCTACTCTAATAGTTTACTGAGGTAAGTTTGAATTTCATAATGTTTTAGTTCAAATGGTCCACGAGTTGGGAAATGGGTTGTTATTTATAATGGTAAATAAGTTTGTGGTTGAGAAATTTGATCACAATTTTAGTTTTGCCAAAATGGGAAATTAAGATGTATGGCATCATAGTTTAATATGGATATCATAAGACTTTACTAGGGAATGCAAATATGTCATAATCGTTAACAAAGGAGCGAAATAGTGATTTAGATGACAAGACTATATCCGCCATTCGACTACGTTTTTCCACAAGTCTTAAAGGAGGCCATAAAAGAGAAAATCCTTACATATTTGTGGGTCAACTTATAGTTCCTTTACATGGAGAAATCTCTTACCATTAAGCTTCATAAAAAGCTTCAATTCTAAGCTTGCAAATGGAGGCAGGTATATTTATTAAATCTTACATCGACACTTTCATATCCATTATTTTGAATTTAGAAAAATGTAGAAGTTGAAATTAGTGATGAAAATAAAGCCCTTAAGTTATCATATTCTTTGTTGTCCTCATACTATAATTTTGGAGAAATCTTGCTCTATGATAAGACAAATACAACTCTTGAAGATGTTAAACCTATCTACCATCTTATCTAAATATCTTAGTGTCAGTAAGCTATTTAGTAGCAACAAAGGGGATAGTCCGACAAAAAGATTAATTGTGAGAGGAAGGCTACACGAGAAAGATTTAAGTAGCAATATAGCAAGGTCAAGGTCAAGGTTAAAGTCCATATGTAAGAATCTGACTTATGTTTGTTATCACAAGAAAGGGCACATCAAGGTTGACTACTTTAAGTTAAAGAATAGGGAAAAATACCAAAAAAAAAAAAATGGCATGTGTTTTTGTACTTTTATAAATAAGTTATATAAGTCTTAATTTTGACAAATACATTATCATTATTTTAATATTTTTACAAACGAGTGATTTGAAATTTTTTTTTTAATAAATACATATCTTGTATTTTGTTACTTTTGCAAATAAGTGATGTGGGTTTGATTTTTAGCAAATACATGACCTGTAAAATTTCACTTTATGTTAATATATTTTTTTTTCACTTTTATTATTTAATAATATTATCAATCAATAAAAAAATCCACATGTTTCTTATCTATTATTAACACAAAGTGTAAAAGATATAGGTCGTGTATCTATTAAAAAAAACACTACAAGAAATTTGATGTTTAGGTACGTTTAATGTAAAGACACGACCCACTTGATACTAATATTAAGTAGATCAAGTCCCTAGCCATATATAATATTTTCATATTACATGTAAGGTTGTCCTAAATCTAACTGTTTATGTGAATTGTTTGTTTAAAACCATTAAAACTTCATATAAAGACTTTTCACAAAAGGATTACTCACATGAGTAATCCATACACATATATAACATTTATAAGAAAATATTTACAAACTTTGTGTCTAATAGATGACACAACAAAAGTTACATATTATCTCAAACTAACAAAGAAAATAAACCTTGAAATCTCTCTTTACAACATAAGGCTTAACTAACAAGCCTTCTAATAAAATACAAAATACATTTCCTTTGGAAAAAAAAACCCTCTTAAACAAAAACTTTCTTGAAAACCCACAAGCAAAACCCAGGCTCCTATCCGTCCCATTCATCTAGGAATTTCTCCCAATCACTCCCATAACCCAAATCATCACAGCAATCACAATCACCATCACTTGAAAAGTAGTAAAAGTGAGCCAAAGGCCCAGTACATAGTAACAAACCAAGAGTAGTATGATAGGCAAATTTAATCTAGTACAATACAACAACTCATATTTCATTATCTTTAATTAGAATTCATTAAACAAAACAACACTAGAGTATTCAAACTTCGAGACAAACAAGGATATCAGTGATCTTAAGTAACATCAGTTGCCTGGTGGGTTGATATAAGTAGTCCGAATACTTATATCGCCCACAAAACTTTCTAAGAGAAAAGTTATCTCATTTAGGGCTCCTGGCCGCTGCTCAACTCTACTTAACTTAATCCATAACATCATCTAATTCAATTGTTCCCGTAAACACTTGAACTAAATCATATTATTTTCTTTTTGAGAATAACCGAATGTTACACCATTACTAAATACCCTATCGATTACCCACTGAGCCACTAATGAAAGTCATTGCATCATGATAAGTGGCCTAAGCACCTGCTTTAACATGTTATTGCATCATGACAATAAAAAGATAATGCCGCTCCCTGGACCGGATTCAACGGCGAAAATCACAACCAAAACAAACATAACTTAAGTCATCTTAAATTAAGTCAAATTAGAATATACTTAACCTAGCAAACAATCAAGCAAGTCACTGCGTACCTGTGCTATGCAGAGAATCAACAGAGGCATTTAAGGAAAGATCAGAGGAAGCATTCAAAGGAGTAGGAGTTTTTATCACTATAACGAAGAAAATCAACTCAATTAACATTTCTACTTCGCATTATACATAAAACATAATTAAATCTAAGTCTAGCACTCATGAAATTTCAAATAAATATAACACAAGGTCATAACATATCGTTCATACATCTAACAAACTCATATAAATCCATAAAATTATCACAAGATAATTTAACAAGCTAAAGGAAATGTTTGTTGAAGTTTTGAAAATGGAAAACTTCAAGGGTCACGCCGGCATTCTACACCAGCAGTGTTGGGCTTCAATGCTGGCTATTCTGAAGCCTACGCCGATGGTGTTGGAGGCGGCGTTAGAATTTGGCCTCTGATCATCTTCAACACTGACGCAATGCCAACGGTGTTGAAGTGTCAAATGTCGGCATACACTACAGAACAGCCTTTTGAAAATGTCAAAAGTCCCTTGTTTAAAACTTCGAAAATTTGTTGCTTTAAACATATCACAATCCTTCTTCAACACATTTCCATAATCAAACTTCATCTCAAATATATTCTATCAACTCATAACATATATAAACTTCATGTTCATCACATTAACACATCAACACCAACTCAACACATCTCGACCAAGAAATCAAGCAACACTTCATATATCATCTCTACCAATTCGAGCACAACCAAAACACTTCTATCACAACCATCAACTCTTAAATACTTCATCAATTAATATTCGACACACCAAACACTTCTTCATCCTCATAACACCATTTAGCTAATCAACAACTCATTCACTTCTCAACACCACCTTGAGCATGCATAAACCCTTCTTCATGACTTCAACAACTTTCAACACTTCTACTTACACATAAAACATATATTACAAGTTCATATAACATCAAAATGCAACTGATCACAAAACCAACACATGAAACTTCTCAAGAACTTGCTTCAACATGCATTCACACAGCATATGAAACTCATATATGAAGTGAAACTTAAACATGTAAAAGAACTTTTAAATATGCATGAACTTACCTTAGGGAAGCTTTAGCTTGATGAATGGTACGAGGACCTAAGACTTGTTCCTGCTAAGGGTTTTGGAATGTATAGTTTTGAGAAACAAAGAAGCGAAACAAGAAGAAGAAAAAAAAACAGAAAATTCGTGCAGATTTTTGGGTTGCGGGTGTTTTAGAACAAAATAAAGCTTATAATTATCTTACAATTTGACTTTAGTGGCAGCCCAAACATGGGGCTTCAATTTGCATGGATTTGGGCTCATTTTGAGCCTTAAAATGGGATTTTTTTAGGCTTGAAATGGGGTAAAAATTCTACTAAGTTAAGATTAGATTCTAAGCTTACTTTGACAAATTAAACACTACACATACAAAATAATACATATTCAACACAAGCATTAATTATATTGTTTATACACACATATAATACTCAAGATACACTAACTGAAACACATATAGCATATTATCAAATCATCTACTCCGATATTAATATTACAACACATGCCTCTTATCAATTAACATGCTCATAAAATTTAATAATTAAAACAAATAAAATATATATATGGAAATTAAATTAAAATTTAAGGTCGATCATTTCATGTTTAATGAACATTATAAGAAGTAAATTAAACATTATAAAAGTTTTACAGTAACATTTATTAGATGTTGATAGTAGACGTTACTAGTAAACTTTACAATAGGTGCATTGCAAAAAGTAATATAGACATTTGAATCATAAACGTCATAGATAACATAAACGTTACAAAATAAAAAAAAAATAGTAACATATAGACATTACTAATAACCAACAACTAGTAACATTTAAACGTTACTGCTATAAAAACAAATATCCAATATAATTAAGTTAATTGTTACTAACTTATAATTATATTCTATTAAATGAAATATTAATAAGAATTGATACTAAGTAATGTTTAAACATCGCATTTGTAACTTTTTTTATCGTTTAATTATGATATATGTGTCTATTGTAATATATCGTTATTAATTAATATAATTTATAATATTTACACGTTTTAAATAGACTTTAAACATTACTTTTAAGGATGATTATTTAACTTTTAACATCACTAAAAATATTAAAATTGTGATAATATCTATCTCTAAAAAGGAAAAAATTTGTTACAATGTTGATTGTGTAGTTAATATTCTAAACATATAAACTAGCAAAAGAAAAAATAATATTGATCTGACATAATGAACTTCTTTTAATAAAAGTATTACAAGATCAACATACTAAAAGAAAAGGAAAAAAATGAATTACAACATTCTTAAAATTTATCTAAAAATTGATACATTTATTACAATATACGCAAATTTGCATAGTCTTATTTTTGCATTCTTTGTCATCATCGCAATAAGGACGCATTCGTTAGTCGAAATTCTTATTATGCAAAATATTAAAAATATTAAAATAATTCATTTTCATTAAAATATAATAAATAAGTTGGCGTTGTTTAGAAAGTCACCTGAATTGGATGGTAATTTTCGAAAACACCATTCATTGTATCTTGAAATGTTGATTTAGCTACAAGAACGTCACAACAAAAGGATAAAATCTGAACTAAAACTTAAAAAAAAAAGTTAACAAATTAAATAAAGTGCTTACAATCTAATAAGAGAAAGAGAAATATGTTTATTAACAATGATTGCAAAACAACATTGAATAATTGAATAAATTATTCAATTGAAATGAAAACGTGACAATGAACAATATTCATTTATATCTATTTATAATCTCACAAACCATAGATATAGACATACCTCATCAAATTTTTTTGATTGTTTTGACAAAATTTCTTATTTTGAAAGCTAATAGGACAGAAAATCAAAATGTTTATTCTTAAAAAATTCATAATTTATATAAAAATCATATCAATTGTAAATAATCTTTTTATGTAATATGATGATTTATAAATAAATTACATGGGTATTTTTCTTCAGATATGAAATGTTCAAATAATTTAACTATAAAAAAAGAATAGTGAATGAAGGGAAAAAAAAAAAAAGAAAAAAGAGAGACCACAGTCATACCAACTAAGGATAACACTAATTACATTTAGAGGAAGTAGGAGAGAGGGAGTGGGGGGAAGCGGAAGAGGAGAGGAGAAGAAGACGAGATGGTGGTTTCTAATTGCTCCCACAAAAGATTACTAAGGGATAGAGGGTGAGAGGGTCAAATAGAATACAATGTTCGGTAAATAATTAAATGAATATCTTGGAATAATTAGCATTTCTAAATTTGGTTACAATTACAAATGATGGAAATATGACTCTTAGATCAAGAGTGGACCCGCTTATGATGCCACCTGGACTAGCTTCAAGAACTCGAGCTAGGCGATTCAAAGAAGCATTCAATGAGTTGATTCAAAAGATCCAAGAAGAGGAGTCACACGTTCGCATCATCCGAGATAAGCCTAAACTAATCAATATCATCAAGGTGAGCTTGGGAATGAATTAAGACAAGTTTCAATCGAAATGGACCAAAGCTGGCAAGTAAGCCGCCAGCCTATCTTGGATTGTCGCCAGCCCATATGTGATGGAAGCCAACGTTGAAAACGAAGACGTCAGACGACCTATGTTGGATTACTCAACTCTGTCAGCTGAAAAAGGATATACCGCCGGCGTATATGGGAAAGTCTTCGGCCTAAATGCCGGCGTATACATTATGTTCCCTTTTTATTTTATTTCCGAACTAAAATGGTTGCCAATTTTGTAAATAGGCCGTTAGCTTATGTTTTATTTCGAACCATTTATTATTTTGTGTCTTTAGGGTTTCCTTTACTTGTTATAAAAACTCTTTTAGGTTGTATGAACAAATCAGATAATTGTGAATGAAAATTGAGAGTATTTCTCTTAGGTTCTTAAGGGAACTATTTCTGAACTTGTCGGATCTAATCTGTGGCGTTCAACTTTCCGACTTATCGTTCGAACTTTCCATATTCAATTGTGGTGTTTTCTCTTGATACCAAGGTTCTTGTCTCTCTATAGACAACGGGTCGCGATTACTATACAAATACGAATGGTTTTGGGAATTGAAATCAAACATATTGGTATCGGATTGCGTTGATAGATTGGTGTGGTTCATATCAACAAATGCATGTAATCCTTTAAAAATTGGTAGGAAAGAAAATGTTGTATTATTTTAGTACCGATAGATGTCACATACCAAAAATTGGTGCTTAAAGATGGTAAATAATTATTTGTATCAACAATGACTTATTTAATATATTGAGAAAGTATAGTTTTTTTCCCTTAAACTTATTCTTTATTGACAAAGATAATATATTTAAAAATACATATTAAATGATTTCTTTTTACTAGGCATATGTATTGGGAAAATGTATAATTATTTAATTATTTTGAGGTTTGTGGATACTTGTATTATAAAATATATTTTTTCTCTACTTATTTATTAGTAATACAAAAATAACTTCTATGTAACTAATTTACACTTACTATAGCTTTGTTATTTATTTTTCCTTCATTTATTTTATTAATATAAAATAAATATAAACATGCGAGACACCAAACTCCTCATTGGATTTGATATTACTTGCAGATAAAAAAAAAATACATTTATTAAAATTATGAGTAGCACGAGGTTCTATTAAGAACAAGAATCAATATAGTGTTGCAGTCTAAGGCTAAAAGTGATAAGTTTAAATTTTTATATGATTATTTATTATAAAGAATAAAAATAATATATTAAAATTTTCAACTAATTTAATATTGTAGATCTTATACACAATTACATTTACACATGTATTAGAATGTTTAATGATATTTTCTTTTTATTATTATTATGCAATACTATAATCATATTGCAAGTAAAGAAAAAAAAAGGAAAAAAATGAGAAACCAACACATTTAATTTAAAAAAATTGAAAAAGTGACCAATCATAATACAGATTACAAAATAAAAAAATTAACGTTGTAGAAATCATGAAAATATAATAAAATATAAGCAATATTGGAATCGAAGATAAAGTCGGGTTATATAAGATAATGGGTAGTGTTCTTTAAGAGACACTCTATTGAAATATCCTCTTTCAATATAACTTCATGTTCAAGGAAGGAGATAATTTTTTAGAAAGTTAGGTGAACATGTAAGAGTATTTTTTTTTTTTAATGATGTTTACATTTGAAAATGTCATAAATTATATTGTATATTTACATATTTTCACTCAAATAATAAGCATCATTAATAAATTAGTTTATGTGACGTTTAATAAACGTCACTAATACAATTAAAAATTAGTAACATTTACAGATTATGTAAACGTTACTATAATGTCTGCAAAACTAACAAAACACTGGTAATATATTTGTTAAAAAATAAAACTCAAGTCACCCTTTTTAAAAGTATTAAAACACAAGTTATATATTTGTTAAAAATCAAAACTCAAGTTACTTATTTTTAAAAGAATCAAAACACATGTTATGTTTTTTTTTCTAATTTTCCCTAAAAAATAAGCAATCAGAACATGACAAGAAAGAGAAATTTGTCAAGGCTGATATTATAACAAACGAGACTACTACAAATCTTCTTCTAGTCACTTATGATGTCAATTTCAATCCAAAGATGATTGGATCATAGATTTTGGTTAATCCTATCATATGTGTCTCAATGGGGGCTAGTTTTTAACATATGAATCTTTTGTAAGCAAAACCATTCTAATTGGAAATAATGCTGCTTGTGAAGTTGTGGGTAAAGGAACAATCAAATTAAAATGCATGATGACAATGTAAGAGCATTAAGTGATGTTCATCACGTTCTAAACTTGAAAAATAATCCCATTTCCTTAGGCACCCTTGATGCCAATGAGTATAGGTTTACGACTAAAAGTGGAGTTATCAAGGTGACCAAAGATTATCTAGTTGTGATGAAACCATGAGTATACAAATTTGTATGTGTTGGATGGACATATGGTCATACATGCTACCATTACAATTCATCACTCGTTGGTACTAATGTTACAAAATTATGGCATATGAGAATAAGACAACTGAGCGAGAAAGGGATACCCTTATTAAGTAAAAGATGTTTGTTGTGTGGCCATAGTATGAGAAGTATGGAGTTCTATGAACATTGGCTTTTGGAAACAAAATGGATTAGTTTTAGTATAGCTACTCATAGGTTCAAAGGTACCTTGGATTATATTCATTTGAACCTTTGAATTCCTTTTCGTATTTCTTCAAAAGGTAGGGCAAAATATTTGTTGACCTTTGTTGATGATTTTTTAAGTGAGTTTATTTTTTGAAACACATGAATTGAGTTTTCACTACTTTAAATAGTAGCAAACTTTGATCGAGAAGCAAATTAAGTGGCTTAAAACAAACAACAGTTTAGAAATTTATAATGAAGAGTTGAAGGAGTTCTATGAGAACAAGGGAATAGTCCGACATTGGATAGTTAAAAACATAACCCAACAAAATGAAACTACAGAGCACATGAACAAAACCCTCATTAAAAAAGCATATTGTTTACTCTTTATAAATGGACGGATAGTCATGCACGTGTTATGTGGATCATGTACCTTGCATGTGAACTATGAGTGTTGATATATAAGAAGATGACACTTGATGATGGGATGACTCGGAAAAAATAACGGAGGGGAGGAATAGGCAGTCTCAGTGTCTCGAATGTATAAGTGATAGATAAGGAGCTTAAGTAGATTTTGCACGTCAATCTTACATTTCTTGAGTAATTGAAGTAGAAATATACTTGATTTTCCTTGTTTAATCTTTGTAAATTGAGTCTCCTTAGATACCTGTATTGTGTGATGGGGTATAAGTTATGGTGTCTAAATTTTGAGTCGCTTAAAGTTGTAATCAGTAAAGATGTAACTTTTGATAGCCAATCAAAACTTAACCCCAAGTAGGGGTGTGCAAAAAAATAGATGAAACCGAACCAAAATCGAAAAATCAATTCAAAAAATATGATTAACCGGTCTGTTGGTTTCAATTTAGGATTAAGTTTTTTATTTTTTCGGTTTTCGGTTTTGTTTTCGGGTTTTTAATCATAAAAAACCAAAGGTTAACGGTTAACCATTTCAATATTTATAAATATATTATATATATAAATTACATATACATGTAATTATTTTTAAATATATATAAACATATAATTTATATATGTTAATGTTCATTGGATTTTGGTTAAAGTACTATATTATGTCTTATGTTTAATGGAAATTAATATGGTAATTGATTTGGTTTGATTTTGTTGATAATGATATATCCAAAAACTTTTGTTTTCCCTTTTTCCTTAATTTGATTTTTCTTTTTTTTAAGCTGTTGTAATTCATATAATAATTTAAAGAAAAATTATATGATAAAGACTAAAAAATAAGATTTGTTGAAACTATCAATTTGATTTGTTAAAACTATTACGTTAAATGGTTAAAAATGGAAAACCAAAAAAATTAACTAAAAAGTAGACTGGTTAAAGATCGAAATATTAAAAAATCGATCATTACGATTAAGTTCAAAAAATAAGGCCACAGCCCGATTAACCGAATAATGAACACCCTTAACCACAAGTCATGGTCTTTTGAACCAGTAGAGACTATTCTAAAGAAGTTGGAATTGGGAATAACCAAGGAAGATGTTGCTTTAAAAAACCACCCAATCAGATGGATGATTTAATTCAATTGTAGTTGAGCAACATGTTCTTTCCAACATAGCTAAAGGCAAGGAACAAAGAGAAATTAGACCACCACTAAGGTATGTTGATTATGTTAAGTTACTCTCTTACGCTTTATTAATTGCAAGTAAGATTAATAGAGATGGTGAATCACCCACATTTTTAAAGGCCATTTCTTATGTTGATTTAAAATAATTAGTGGTGGCAATGCAAGAAGCAAGGGGTAATGGCCATCCAGCTAACATGTAAATGAAGCTACTTCTAGTAATTGGGTTCAAGCATTGCGCGGACTTGATTGGTATACATGCCCTTAATTAGGCAATGTGGAGTGGTGGTGTTGATTCTCTATTAACTAAAGTTTTAACGATAACAAAATACTCAAAAAGCTAATAATTTTATTTAGTATGCAGAATTTTTCATACATATATATTTTAAGGCAAAACCTATCATAGAACTTTAGAGAACCATGATGAGTTCAAGATAAATGAGTAAACGATGTTGTATATCGATGATTTACATGCTTTACTTATCATAAAGCAAGAATACATAAGAGTTGAGAGAAATAACAACATTATCAAAGATTTTTTTGAGGAATAGAGAGTATACAGAATGTTTTCCAAAAGGTTAAGTTAACGATGAAGTATTTTTTCATAAAAAAAAAAATGTAAAGGAGATAGCATGAATGGAAATGCAAAAATAAGAGAAAATGATGAATTTATAACAAACAACTGTTTAAGGAGTTAGCAAAAATATGAACTTGTACAAAAAGCCAATTTTGCGGATCCAAATGACACATATGATAAATACTTATTTGATAATATTTTTAGATAAAAAATTACATATTATCGATATTTAATATTCTGAATACTATGGTATACATAGAATCTTTAGTTTAAGGCTTTTACTTTTCAGCTTTTATACCTGCTATCGTAAATTATATTTTATCTGTTTAAATGTTGGTGGTATTTTGATAAACTAATAATTATATTGCTCTTAATTTGACTTTATTATAAATTTATAGGGTTTGAAATTACATATGAATTCATTACTATTCATAGATTTATTCTAGAGTTTTTATTAGATTAGAAATTTAATATTTATTATATATTTGTTACTTTGTTCTTTTTACTAATTATAAGTTACTAGGTTAGATCAGAATTTTAATTTCTATATACTCAGAATTATTTAACTTAAAAGTATTGATATGTTTCGAATATTAAAATTTAGGTTATTAAATATTAAACAATTTTCTTTATTCTTTCATTTACTTTATGTTGAACATTCTATATTTTTAAAGTCTTATTGATAAGGATTCTTTATTCTAATTTGTTTATACTTAAAATTTAAATCACAAAAATTTTGGAGTGATTTATGATATTATTATTATAGTTCTTTTATGATTCTATATTTTATTTATAACATTTATTATAATGGGGTTATGTAAAATTAAGGAGATTACAGTTGTGTTAAAGACTATGTTGAGATTAAAGGCGGAGAAGTAAGGGAACGAAGATCCTATGCCCAACACGACCAAAGTATACGCCCATGTTCGGGATAGTAGAACCTTCTGTGTGCAACATGAGTAACCTAGATGGTTATGTTCGAGGCCATATTGAACACACTAAGTTTTTGCTTGTTTCTAGAGTACAAGACCTAACTCATGTTAGAAGTCATGTAGAGCTCAAAGATGTTGTGTTTTGCTAATTTATTTTATGTCATTAAGTTATTTTATTAGAGTCTTTGTTATGGGTATTTTAACAATTTATTAGTCTTTTATTATGATTTTAGACTATAATTAATAGTCCTTCTCTTGTCATGAAGTCATTATTGGTTTTTTAATGAAATTTGCTTCTCTTAAGAGATTCTTACTCTTAATCCTACTATCATAAATTAATTTGCTTTGATTGTGGCAACTGCAAACACAAATGAGTATTTACGCATAATATCAATTACTTGCAAGCATACTTGAGATCTTGTTTCTTGGTATGTAATATATAAGTAAAGGTTTTACCTATTAATTAATGAAACCCTAATTCTCATCTTCAGATTTGAGATCATATTAGTTAACCATTTATCAATCATCTTGGTACCTTAGTGACTACTCTCTTGGACATGTATGAGGGTCTATTTGGATTGTCTTATTTTTATCTGTATCATATATGTATTAGATCTACATTTATAACTTCTATGTATTATATATATATATATATATATTATATCTATATCGTATCTATTTGGTATTTTTATGAGTAAAACTGCTAGTTTTTCATCGGTATTTATTTCTTGATAAATATTTATTTGAAAACAACAACCATATGAGATCAAAATGACCAGAATATGATAAAACAAATCAACCCTTACGCCAGGTATATTTTGAAGATATTAACATATTTGTTTTATGCATGCTTGATGTTTACACTATTAAATAAAGTTTGAGTTATTGGGACTAAGTGGGAGAATGCTAGATGTGGCTTGAAATATTAGGCCATTATCATTACTTTATTGATAAATATTAATATATTTAAAGAGACTTTTTGGTCCTTCCTACTTAATAGTAGAGAAAATCTCATCCATTAATCTATTTGGCTACTTGATTGATGTACTAGATTAAAAGTTAAAGATGTATGAATTGGCGCTCTCTCCACCTATTAAGGTTACAATAGTAATCGACAAGCTATTTTGTAGCAAAAAGATTGTTAAAAGAGATAGACCAATTTTGACAAAGGAAGGGGTAGATTTTCTTGATCTTAGTTATTATAATGTCTTCCGCATCAAGTATGTAATATAATGCTTTAATTGTCTTTATTCAAGACCCCCTAACAATGAAGTTTAAGTTTCATAGTGGACACAAGTGATTTGTTTGAGATGATGTTACAAATTGAGGACGTTGGATTTTTGGATGATTAAGAAATTATTTGTGCTTAGAAATACAATCATAAATGGCTGCAAATGAACTAAGTTAGTCACAAGCCATTTGAGCTTGACTTGGCTTAAACTCAATCTCAATCTCAAAATAAAGCTCATTTATTTGAATGACTCAAATTCGAGATCCTATTTAGATTTTTAAGAGTAACTTTTATATCTTAGATTTACAAATGAGTTAATTTGGACTCATGAGCCAACTTACTTGTGATCTAGTCATACTTAGCTCATTTAAGGTTTAACTTGATGTGAGCTCAATTTATAATCATGCTTCATAACAACATTATAAGAAAATATTATTAGTAATCTATCATTCAATCACTCCTTATTAATCGAATAGATGAGATCATTAACTTAATGAATTCTATAATCATAAAAATAATATTTTATTGAATTAATTATCATATATATTTGACAAAAAGGTTCTTTATTATCAACGAAAAATAGTAATATAATGCTAGTCATGAATCCACATAATCAAAACAAGGAAGATGCGGTTGTGAAATTATTACAGACTTAATAAGATTGTTTTTTTTTTTTTAATATTATCTTTTTTGTATCCGGTCTATATCTATTTGAAGTCTATCATTTAAAAAAACTATCTTATCTATATCTATACTATCATTACAATGAAGGTGGTAAAATTGAACTATGATATTTTATCTATTTAATGGGGAAAAAAAAGCTGAAAAAAATGATATATACGTTATATATTATAAAATGTTAATCAGTTTTTTAAATATATTTTTATAATGATATGTTATGTATATAATTTTAAGGGGTGATATATTCTTATATCTTTAGTTTTTATAATTTCTTTTTCTTGATAATCACACAACATGAATGGATAAAAAAAGTTGCAGCAACGAAAGGGGCAAAAAAAAAAAAAAAAGAAAAAAAAGGAAAAAAAAAAAAAGAGAAGAAACGGAAAAAGGAACCAAACGGGCAGATTTGTCCACTATGTTAACCAAAAAGACCGATTACTTGGGCTGGGGCTGCCGGTAATTCTGGCCTCGGGGGGAAACGCGTTGTCTAGTCCGTCGGGCTGAAAATGGACAGATAAATGCCAGAATATTAGTGCCGGCCCCGCCGGGGGGCCAAAAAAGTCATTTGAATTTAGATTAGTCCAATATGGCGTTTTTTAATTATTAATTCGTCGACTGACCAGTTTTGATTTAATAAACATGTTTCGATTTTTGACCCGGCACTGTAATGGCGTAGGGCTCTCTCCCTCTCTTTCTCTCTCACACACCCTAACAAAACAGAGCAGGTCATTATAAGGCTTATGACTCATTCGATGCACTAAAATCTCTATAAAGATGAACCCTATAGGATTTTAGGATTGGATTTCGATATATAAAAAAACCCAATAAGATTTTAGGACTGAGCTTGAATCCTACAAGATACTTGATAACCCAATACTAAAATTCAAAAATGCATAAGCCACTAGAATAGATATAGATAATAGGATAGATAAGGGTCATGGGGTCGATTAGTTTATTTCAAATCCATATATTTATTATTTTTCAAATTTATAAGTTTATACTAATATGATTAAATATAGAGTACTATCCATCAAAATTTGTATTGGTGTGTGAATAATTTATCAACACCCTCCTTTGAATATTTTAATGTTTTAAATTTGTAATAATGCAATTCTAAGTGTATCTAAAATAGTTTATTTGAATTTTATGACAAGATTGGAAAATAGGGGACAAACATAAAGATAATCATAATATGAGCAAAAATGTTTCATGTAAAATGACACACTATATTAACTAAAATGATAAATTTACAATAATATAATACTTGACATAAATTATATATAATCATCATATATTTATAAATTATCTTAATATCATATGAATACTACTATTTAATTATATGAAAGTATATTATATCAAAGATATTGTTAAACCAACTTATAATTAAACAATTAAAGGTATATATATAAATATATATTTAGAAAAAGTATTATTGATGAAGGGTATATATATAAAAACATTTAAGAGTATATATTAATATAATAAATTCACATGACATTTTACATCGGCTTTTCTCTTGAATTTACTATTAAAATTTGAAAATAAGTTGAAAAAAAATAGGGTTATAGGGTTGACTTCTGGCAACTAAAGCAATCTTATAGAGCAAGTTTGGATAAAGTGCAAAACCCTATAAGGTTATAAAGTCACGTTCGGTAAACCTTATCGGGTAGCAAGTTGCGTTTCGGATTCATATGATCTGTCCAAAACTCAATCTAGTTGTATTTCTATTTATACACTAATGCTAGGGAACACTACACCGTGTGCAAATTTAATAATATTCGTCAAAGATTTTAATTTTTTTATCATAAAATATTATATTTGGAAAAAAATCTATTTTGATTATGGATATAATATTATAAAATATTATTAATTTTCTTATTTTTAAGGGTTAGTGTTACAAATAGTACATCAACTTTGTCGAAATGTACAATTAAGTACCTCAATTTTGATGTTGAATAATTTCACATCTGACTTAGCTTTTTACGTACATTTTCACTACCTCAACTAATGGAGTGACATGGCATTTTTAGCCTATAATAGTATGCCACGTATTAGCTAAAGTATCTACTATAACTATAATTTTGACTTATTTATTATTAAATAATTTTATCATGATTAATATTGTTATTTTATATATAATATAATAAATTATTATAAGAGTACAACTCGATTGGGCCTATTATTAAATAATTTTATCATGATTATTATTACTATTGTTATATATAATATAATTAATTAATATAAGAATACAACTCGGTTAGGCCTCTAAAAAGCCCACTTAATCTACCACATAAACCAACTTTTATTCCTAACTTGTTCACCAATTCAAATTTCAAATTAATTTAAACTTTCTTTCTTTACTTTGATAATGCATAGAAGGTTCATTCTCAACACTTTGCTAACGTAGGAGATTATAATACAACATCAAACCCAATCTAGACGAATTCCATCATATTCCATGCCAAAGATCTTCTTCCTTAGACAAAAGTTCTCTCTTTCTCTCTCTAGTTTCTCAGTCTGTATTAGGAACCACATCCTGCCCTTTACCAAACCCATGAAGATGAGAACCGCAACAACCACTAAGTTGATTTCATCCATAACCATATCACTGAATCCTCACTCTAAACTCCATGTTCTTCTTCGTCAAATCCACTCCCCATTTTCTCTCTCTAACTCCCCCTCTTTCTATCAAATGCTGGATGGCCACCATTGATGACCTTCTACAAACACCTAACCCCCATCTCCGACCAAAGCTCAAAAACAACGTCCATCTTCACACTCTGAACCTTAACTTGAGGTAAACTACCATCTCCATTGCAAACCCTACCTTCTCCATTGCAAACCCAACAATCATCAGTATCAATATCCAACAACCCCCACGGCGAACTTTGCGATTGAGACACTAAATCAAAACACCAATGCTTGCCTCCAATTATCCACTATGATTTTGAGAAGGTGAAGGAGACTTGTGACTTCACCAACATGATTTGTACAATGGGACCTATGTCGCAAGACAATGGGACCCATACATATCCTTTTATAATAAGAAGCTTTTTTCTTCTTCTTTTTCTTCTTTTTTAATTTTTATTCTCTACTTGTAGAGCTTATGGTGAAACTTGTGGAATTTTGTGGATTCCCTGTGACTTTAAAGTGTCCATTGCTAAATAGGGACTTGGAAACCTTGATATCCATCAATTTCAATGAAAAGTTACACGCTGTTATTAAGGAATATGAATCATCGTATTCTTCAAGACATCTTAAGATCATAGTTGTTTTATCTCCTCCTCAATCAATTAAAGCAGTGTCCCTACCTTCGTCGACGACGACATCAAGCGTGGATTCACTCTCTCATCATTATTACCAATATCTAAGAGTTCATTTTCAATTCATTGGAAAAGAAGTTCATTTTAAACAAGATTTACCAAAAGTATGTCCAATTCATTGTCCCAATTACTTAACTTTCAAAAACCAGCCATCTTTATAATCATAATTTGACCTAAGATTTTCCTAAATTACCACTAAAATTATAATTATATAGTAACAATAAGTAAAATAATTAAATAAAATGCCATGTTAATTGTTCAATTTTAACACCATCTTTACTTACCAAAGATTTGTTTACCCTAGGCTCTCTTCTCCGCTTTCTCTTTCCTCACTATTTCTTTTATTAACCACATTCTCTCCTCATTCATATCCTATAGGCACAATTCTTTTTTTTTTTTTTTATGGAAAGATTATCTATGTTTTATCTATACATTGAAATTCATAGTGAAAAACATGTCAAAGGCTTCTATAAAAAATAATTACCAAGGTATAATTGGTTTGAAAATAATTACCAAAATACTTCGTAAAATTGCATATACTAATTAGGATATGTCAAATTTATATATAAATCACGTTTTAAAAACACTATATTATGTTTGAGTACCATACTTAAATCGCGATTACTAAATAGGATATAAGTTCTTATACGTATATCGCAATTAAAAATCACAATATAACAACAGTAATATTTCTCTTTCCTTTATATGTTGTCCTTTCACTTTCAGTCTACTATCCTTTCCCTCTCTCGATCTTAAGTATACTTACATTTTTAATTTCTTTGCCTATTCAGCTCACATCTTTTTAATTTCTTTGTCAATTTGAACTTTATCTCTTGCAAAGTCAAGTCTTTCCTTTTTTTTCTTTTCCATCTATCACTTCCAAGTATATTGCGTTAATAAGACGCAATACGTGCACACTAATATTTATTATTTATTTTCATATCACGTGATAAGGGTCATTTTATATATTACATTAAGGATAAGTTATTTTTAATTTTGCTTTGAATATGCTTAAAGTTGAGGAATCTGGTACGTAATACTTAAATATATTCATTTCAAGTGATTAAAGGCAAATTCTCAACGCTTAAGTGAAGAAAGATCATTTGGAGTAAAAATGGCTTGTCAGCATCCTCATAACTAAGGGTGTTCACAGTTCAGTTAATCGGTCCGTGGCCCTTTTTTTATCCTAACCGTAATGATCAAATTTTTAATATCATGATCCTAAACCGATCAATCATGAACGGTTAACCGCTTTAACGGTTAATCGTTTTTTCGGTTAATTTTTTCGATTTTCGATTTTTAACCATTTAATATAATGGTTATGCAAATTTTGTAGTTAAACATATTTTTCAATATGTCCATAAAAAAATTAGATTTTTTTTTGTATAATTATATTAAAAACTATAAATTAAGAATGTAAGACATGTAAAATAGTTATTAATATATATCGGTGCCATCAAAATAATCATCATAATAGCTTTTAACTCATGTGTTCTTATCAACCTTGATCGATTGAGCTCAATACCAAATACTAATCAAACACTACCATTCCAATTTTCAAACATATATGCATTTGTTTCTTCTTATTTGAATCATTCATTTCAACATAATACTAAAAAAATAATTATATGGATATATTATAAATTATATATATTTATAATTACAGATCGGTTAACCGAATCCATCGGTTTCTAGTATCTAAAAACCGAAACCGAAATCGAAAATCGAAAAAATTAAAAATGTTAATCCTAAACCGAAACTGATGGATCGGTTAACCATTTTTTTCAATTGGTTTTCCGATTTCGGTTCGGTTATCCTAAATATTCGGTTTTTTTACACATCTTTACTCATAATGCCCCTAACATAGGTGGTGATCATCATCACCACCTTCGTCGCGCCCATGACAGGGATGGTTATCTCCGTGGATTTGATTGTTAGGCTCATCACCACCCTTATCACGGCTGTTACAAAGATAGTGATCTCCATCGCCACCTTCATCACACCTGTTATGAAGGATGTGATCGCCATCACTACCCTCATCACCGACGGTGATAGGGATATTGATCTATGTTGATTTAGTTATTTTGCTCATTACCACCTTTATCACGCTCGTGATAAAGGGGGGTGATCTTCGCTGATTTCATATTTAAACCTATCATCGCCCGAGTCACAGCCATGATGAAGGTGGTAATCTTCCCTGTTTCCACATCAAATGTAAAATAATTTTTTCTTGAAGAGATGTGAAGACCAACTGACACAAGGAAAAGATACCATTTATGTCCAGTCATTTGGGAACTATAAATACAAGACCATACATCACATAGAGAGATGTAAAAAAATCATTTTGTACATACCGAACCTATACAATTTAATTTTGTTTGTAACACTGCACTTGTTCATAGTTCTGTCTGCATTGTAACATGTTGTAACGTACTCCTTGGTAACTCTTGAGAAAGAAGAAAAAGGAGATGAGTTGTTGTAATCATTTGTTGAAGCGTTCAAACATTTGTATTGTAAAAAAAAGTAGATTTCTCTCATGTTTCCTTTCTATTTTATTTTATTTAATGTTTTGTTTTCTTGTTATATGATATATGAATAGTGTTGCTTAAGCCTGTTGCACAGTAATTTGATATGTATTAGTATATATAGTCAATGAATTATTATTAATTTTCTTAAATTCAACAGTTGATATTATTGAATCATGTAATTATATTATACACGGTAGAGTTTCATGTTAGATTTTATTGAGACGGATCGAGAGATAGTCTCCTTGAATAGACCTAGGCTATTGGAAGGAATTGCTCATGATGCCTAGAGATAGTATTGTGAAATTCTACTACACCTACTTAATTAAGTAAAGAGTTCTTGAATTTAATGTAGTTTTAAGTTGCTATTAGCTAGGAAGAGATTCCGGTGGATAAACTTAGGATTAGATGTTAGCGATCTTGAGAAAGACGTTATCGTACTTAATGAATTCTGCAGTTTAAGAAACTAGTGATATTAATTGTATGCTGTTAATGTACATGTCAAGTTTATCTGTGAAGTAAGGTTTAAGTCATTGTTATCCATTTAGTTTAGGTAAATCAAGTGTTAGTAATCATTAGTAAAAATTCGTAGGAGGTTAATACTTTAATTAATATCATAATCGTGATACTCAGTAAATTTTATAGGCTAGATAATAAGAAAAAGATAAGTAATAGTACTTGCCAGGATCCTTAGGAATACGATCCTATATTTTATTTATATACTATATGCGATAGGTACACTTGCCTAACATTGACTAGATCATATAAAAGATATAATAGAAATCAACTTATAAAACTCGATCTAAAATAGTGTGTCATCACTTGTATAAGATGCAATTTTAATACTATATATTGTAATTGTTTTCAACTTAACCTTATTTAAGAAATTATTTTGCATGGAAACCTTATATAAAAATTATTTCTTGAAATTCATAATTCCTGAAAAATTATCAATAATAATTGTATCATCTTAATTTAATAAATTTTTTTATTATGTACATGCATTGCTGGTGCAACATGTCTATATATATCATTAAAGTAAAAAAGACACCATTTGGTGTCTTTAGTCTTTAGGCTATCATTTTATCTACCTATAATTTAGTTATTATAAATATGTAGCTTTTTTTTTTTAAAACAAAAATCACTCCTTCCTTATACTTATAACTTCCCTTTTTTTATTTTCAAAAAATTATGCTATAATTAAAAATAGGGTTAATATCACAAATGGTATCTCAATTTTGGCGAAATGTGCAATTAAGTGCCTTAACTTTGAAATTCAACAATTTAATACCTAAATCAACTTTTCGTGTACATTTTCACTACCTCAACTAACGGTGTTAACTCTGTTAGCTGATGTGGAACTTTTAACCTATGAGAACGTGCCACGTGTTTACTAACATGGCATTTTATTTAATTATATAATTATTTTTTATTATTACTATATAATTATAATTATTTGTTTATATAACTTAGGAATAATGTAAAAAAAGTACCTAAAGTTTTATAAAAAGTTAAATCAAAGGTACCTTATTGAACTTTTTGCAAAAGTTCATGTACTATTACTTATTATTACTATATAATTATATTTAGTGTTAGTTTAGGTAAAACCTTAGGCCCCATTATCAATCAACTCGGCCCAACCATTTTAAACCCAATCAACAAAATCTGATTAGCCCACTTCTTAGCCTTCTTTTCCATTTCAATATTAGGTTGTCAAAATGATGATTATAAAGATTGTTGATATTTGAAAGTTCAGCAACGTGGGATAATGAATTGGACATACTCTTGGTAAAACTCAGTTAAAATGAACTTCTTTTGCATTGAATAGAAAATGAACTCTTAGAGACTTGTAATAATGATGAGGAGAGAGCAAATCCACACTTGACATCATTGTCAATGAAGGTAGCAACACCGCTTTAATTGATGAGGAGGAGACAAAAGAGCTATGATTTTAAGAGGTCTTAAAGAATATGATGATTCTTATTCCTTAATAATAGCTTGTAGCTCTTCATTAAATTTGATGGAGATCACTTCAAGGTCACAAAGAATCCACAGAATTCCATAAGTTTCACCACAAGCTTTGCAAATAGAGAAAAAAATTAAAAGAAAAAACGTAAAAAGAAGAAGAAGAAAAGAGCTTATTCTTAACAAAGGATATGTATGGGTCCCATTGTCCAAATCATGGTGGTTGAGTCACGAATCTCCTTCACCTTCTCTAAATCATGGTGTATAACTAGATCTAAGTAGTGGTGTTTTGACTTAGTGTCTCAGTTGCAAAGTTCGTCATGGGGGCTGATGTATAGTTGATGTGGTGATGGTTGTGATAGTGTGGTTGGGTTCACGATGGAGATAGTAGTTCGCCTCAAGTTGAGGTTTAGAGTGTGAAGGTGGATGTTGTTTCTAAGCTTTGGTCGGAGATAGAGGTCGGGCATCTGTAGAAGGTCATTAATGGCTATCCAACATTTGATAAGGAGAGAGTGAGTTAGAGAGAGAGAAAATGAGGAGTGAATTCGATGAAGAAGAAGATAGATTTTAGAGTGAGGATTTAACGACATAGTTGTAGGTGAGATCGACTTGGTGGCTGTATAGTGAGATTACTGTAGTTGGTCGATCACATCTGATAGGCGTGGCGATTGACCTGAGAGAAGTCTTGAATTGATGACATGTGTAGGATGTCATAAAGAGAGGCGTGGGAGGAGGAATAGGCAAACTCAATTTCTCAAGTGCTCAAGTGTGACAAAAGATCAAATAAGATATATTCGATCATTCTTACTCGTTCTTCGTAGGATAGGTGCTTAGGTCTTTTTTGAAGATGTTTCAGCAGAGTTTCTACATTTTTCTCGATCTTAGCAATGCGCAGAATTCTCTCCTGAATGAGACGAGCAACATCCTATTTATAGATCTTGGAAGCTGATACTAGCCTTTGGATCATTCCTAAGGATCTAACGGCTGAGATTGAAGCCTTCTTTTCTTTAGTAATAGGCTAGGCTTGCAAATGGGCTTTGAAAGAGCTTAAAGGCTTTAATAATATAAAAGAAGCCCATTATTTATTTTAAATAGCCTTTTTCAATATAAAAGGGGCTTAAGAATTATTTTAGTCAGATAAAGCTCAAATTATCTCCGGAAGATATTTTTGGAGTTTACCTTTCTCACATGAGTTGGGGTGTGCAGAAAAAACGATGATAAAACCGAATCGAAACCGTAAAACCAATCCAAAAATATAGTTAACCGATCCGTTGATTTCGGTTTAGGATTACGGTTTTTATTTTTTCCGGTTTTTTGTTTCGATTTCGGTTTGTAATCACAAAAAACCGATGGTTAACGGTTAACCGTTTTAACATTTATATGTATATTATATATATAATTTACATATACATATAATTATTTTTTAAAATATATATATATATATACACACACATAAGATTTACATATACATATAATTATTTTTTAAAATATATATAGATATAATTAACATATATATAATCTACCTATGTTAATATTCTTTAAATTTTGATTAAAATATTATTATTCTATGTTTGATGGAATTGATTTGGTTTGATTTTATTGATAATGATACATCCAAAGGTTTGTTTTTCCTCTTTTCTTTAATTTGATTTTCTTTTCTTTTTTTAGCTCTTGTAATATATATATATATAATTTAAAGAAAAACTCTATTATAAAGGCTAAAAATTAAGGTTTGTTGAAATTATCAATTTAATTTGTTGAGACCATTACGTTAAATGGTTAAAAACCGAATAATACAATTAACCATTAAGGCGGTTAACCGTTTATAATGGACGGTTAAGGATCAGAATATTAAAAAACCGACTATTACTATTAGGTTCAAAAAATAGGGTCACGGACCGATTAACCGATCCGTTAACACCTCTAATGAGAAAACTAAATTAAGCCAATAGCAGAATGAATTAGCCTGATGATCCCTATTCTAAACCTACCAAACCGAGTCTCCCTACGGCATCCCTCATTAGAATTGATTTTCTAAGCCCTGTCACTACCCTAAAAGACTAGCTCGTGACATTAAATTGGGCAAAAGCCCAATTACCAAAATGACCCTCTATAATGGCTACTGCGATTCTCGACTCTGTAGGTTTGGTGAAGGATAGGACACAATTCCTATTAAAGATAGAGAAGCTAAGAGAGGGAGAGGTTAGAGAGAGCTATTTTCCATGGAAGAAGATCACTGCAAGGAAAAAGATGGATTCATCTAGATTGGGTTTGATGTTGTATTATAATTTAGGTGATTTGTTGTCTCACATTGACAAAATGTTGATAATGAATCTTCTATATATTATCCAAGTAAAGAAAACATGTTTGAATTAATTTGAAATTTGAATTGGTGACGACTTAGGGATAAGAGTAGGTTTACCTAGTGGGCTTTTTAAAGTCCCAACCAAGTTTTACATGAAAAGTTGAGTCAACTATGAAATTGTTCAATTTCAAAGTTGAGAGATACTTAATTACAAACATTTTTCTAAGGTTGTAGTACCATTTATGACATTAATTGAATAAATAATATATGGGAATGACTATTTGAACTATTTACATTTATATGATTTAAAGATGCGATTGGATTTTTCACTGCTTAAGTTAAAAAAATTAGGTTGAAGATAAGTTTTTAGCTTAGGCTTGGGTTGTAATTACATGGCGAATGAATTTTCATTCATTTGAACATTTGATTCTTAAATTTTCAAAAGTTTATGTAAAGATAAGCTTTACCTTAAGTCTCCAGTGAAGTTATTGACTTTGTAGGTAAACATGAATAAGTCTTTGAAGATTCATAGTAAAATGTAAAGTCTTTCCCACATTGAATTTAAGTGCAATTTGTGTGATTTTGAGTTTTGCTATGGGGATTTGAATTACTATTTCTAAGGTTATGTAAAAAATAGTACATAAACTTTCACGAAAAGTTCAATCAGATACGTAAAATTTGGTTTTGAACAATTTGACACATGAAGCAAGTATTTGCATATATTTTTCTTACCTAATTAAACTTACTTTAGGTAGGAAAAATGTATGCGAAAACTTACTTTAGGTTCCAAATTATTCAAAATCAAAATTTAGGTACTTGATTGAATCTTTTACAAAAGGTCATGTATCATTTTTTACATTATCCCTTATTTTTATCAGGTTTTCGCTTTGCCAAAGGTTCATTTTCAAGGCTTCTTCTTCTTTCTTCTTATTTTTATTATTTCATTTAATTTATATATATTTAATTAAATTACTTACTTAATATTTATTATTTAGATGAATCAAATGCTACCACGTGATAAATATAGATGAAAAGCTTATCGGTGTAAAAAAAAAAAAAAGTTAATTTGTAAATTTTGTTAAATTTTAAAGATTCAAATAGAAAAATATAAAAATGGTAAAATATTGAAGACTGAAAAGGGTATTTTCTCTAAATTATATAGTTGTCTTACTCTAAGTATGTGATTTTCACAAATTTTTGTCCCACTAATAGTTTGTTTCAATGAATGAATTAATCATTATAGTTAGTTTTTATATGTATATTAATTTATACCATGAAAAATGGATAGGCTTTGATATGAATTTTATTTAAGAATAATTGAATACAACTTCCTGTATTTTCTCTATTTGCATTTAGTCTCTGATGTTTGAAGCATTTAAACCTTTAACGGCTTGTTCACTTCACTGCATGGAATAAAATGGAATTGCATTTCAATTCAATAGGAATGTAATTGGATTGTAATAACTATTACAATGTTCATTTGGTGTAAATATTACAATATTCATATGTGTAAAAAATAAAACAAATAATTATTAGAGTAAAAAGTAAAATATTTATAAAGCACCTTGTTTTTATTATAGAAAGAGGATAATTATATAGATGATATTTTTAAGATAGGGAAATTTATGACAATTTAAAAATAAGTCATTAAATAACAATTGACGAGTGTGGGACATGATTGTCATTCATCATTTTAAGTAATAGCAATTTATTATGAATTGTTATTCCTTTCAAGTGAAGCTCGTAATAGCAGCTTTATATAGAATAAGAAGAAAATGAATAGTTATTTATTTCAAGTTAACAGATGAATATATTTTACATTAAAACATAATAAAAAAGTGCTTTTAGAACTTTTTTAATTATTTTATTCAAAAGCAATATAACGGAATAGCATTTAAGAACAAAATGCCTTTTCTAAAGACCTGAAATGTAAATGCTCAATAAGAGGTAAAAATAGAAATAATAAAAAATAAAGATATATTTATAATTTTCCTTTTACTTGTAGCCTTTCTATAACATATATGATACGCATTGTTCTGACTAAAAAACTAATGAGAAAGATGGAAATAACTTGTTGACTTAAAAAACATATGGTTGTATTTCCAATTCCAACATCTCTAAAATCGACTACAATGAGACATGACTAGCTTCTAGACTTTCATCTGGGGTCTAACACCTGTCTACTATTTCTACAAAAAAAAAATTATTAATATATAAGTTGGATAAAATTAATTATCAATATCTTAATACAAAATCAATCAATATATTGAATTTTGTACACAAATCATGTGAAGAAACTGCGAGATCAAGTTTCACTACCATATCTTATTGTGGGTGATAAAAGTAACATACAAATAGCATTTTCGAATCATGTTTTACCTAATTTATTTTACACGTATATTGCTTTTTGAAATTCAATATACACATAGTTGTCAAAATTGTGATTTCACTCATAGGATTCTATGAGTTTACTATTTAGGAGGCTATACCAAGTTAACTTGTAGGTAGAATCGTTTCTTGGTAGAATCTTGTGATTTCAATCGGGTCTATATGTAAACTTGGTAGAATCTTATGATTTTAACTGAATTTACCTATTCTACCTATTTGAGTCAAATAAGCTAAAATATAAGAACTACAACTGTATGTTTACAAGCTCATCGACTATTAGGAATTAGGATGATGTATCTTTCTTGTTGTCATTTTTATTTGGTTTCCACACTCTCTCTCAATCTTTTCCCTCCATCCCTCTCCCGAAAACCCCTGTTCTACTTTTTAGAATTCATTCAAGTTATAGCTATAAAGTTTACAAGAAAACTTATTTATTTCATTTATATAATTAAGCATTAAAAAGTTAAAAATTTTGATTCTCCTTTAATTTATCACTTATTTAAAATAGAAATATAAATTTAATTTGGACTCTTTTCGCTCTTTTATATATGATATATCATGGATTAAGAGGTATTATGAAAACAGAACTTAATTTCTTTATTATTATTATATTTTACATTCAGTATGTGTTCTAAGTGTAGTATTTATAAACATTTCTATATTTTTTAAACTATTGCCAGGGTTTTAGAAACTTAGTCTCTACATTTCGATTGACGTTCCAATTTTATTGACTCCCTAGCGATACAAGCATCGTAAATTTAAAACTTGGATATACAAACATATAGCCTAATAAACACATAATATACATATGATATATGATAACTTTGATACCCCATGCCAAGATCACGATTTTTGTGCAATAATTTAGTAATCTTTTTTATTTCAACCTTTTTTAAGTGTCCCAAAGGCAAATTATTTCCTTCCAGTTGTGTTGTAACTCATACTCCTAAGGCTACAAATAATTCGAGCTACCTGAGCTTGGCTTGTTTTAGGCCAACTCAACTTCGCTTGACTTATTTAGCTAAACAAGTTGGGCTTGAACTTGAGCTTGTCTTTAAGCTCGCTAGTCAGCTCATGAACAAGCTTGTCAAGGGATCATGAGCTAAGCTCACAATAGGCTCATTAAAGCTCATTTATTATTATATAATATATTAACATAATATTATATATAAATATTCATATTAATTTAATATTTTAAATATAATTAAAAATAAAATTATATACGTAAACAAGTTGTTGATTTTTTCAAACAAAAAGGATTAAATTATTTCTTACATATTAAATTTAGTGTACAGCCTTAGATGTTTATAAAATAAAATTATATCAAAAAGTATATCAGAAGGTTGGAAGATTTTCATTAAAAACAATTTGTATATCAGAAAGTCACTCAGAAGGCTCCACAGTGAAATGCAAGTTTTTTTTTTTTTTTTACCTATCAAAAGGAACATCAGAAGGTTAATGAACTATAATAAAATTACGTGATCTTCATTTCAGAATTTAATTTTTGTAGACCTAGCTCCAATGTTGAGTATAATTCAGGTACTATGCTCAATGTGTTCCACAAAGTCGCTTAAAAATCCACGGGGATTATATTTCGAGTATTTGATATTTTTTTATGAACATATTTTTGAAGAAGGACGGTTCATATTTGAAAATTGATTTACACAACGATTACATTTGAGGAGAAAGTTAGTGTGCATAATATGAAGTGCTTACAAAACACAATTCAGATTTTCATGGAATGTGTCAAAGGATTTATTTTTCAAAAAAAGTGGAAAGCTTGGATAGAGCATGAACAGTTCCAAATGAGGAATTTGCTCAACTACGGATGATTTCAAGTCTGAATTTTCAGTACAAGATAAACATACAAGTTGTTAGATATTTGGAATTATCTTCTGAAGCAGAGATTTAGAGATTAATTCAAGAATTCAAATTTCAAATTGAGAGAAACAAATGATAAACACGAGCAAATATTTTGGGATGATGAATGCGCAAGACAAGGACCAAGTTTATCAATATTGATTCTCTAGCCGTTAAATTGAACGAGTTTTAATATATTGAAATACAAGTCAGAAGAAGAAGAAAAACGTGATAGTCAGCTTGCAACAGTGATCAAAGCTCCTTACGAGAAAAACTGTCATATACTAATTTTATTTTTCCTTGAGCAAATTCTTTTGAGGAAAATTAATTTTTATTCCTCTGATTTGATTTTACACATTTAGTGTGAGTTGAGAGTTACAAATAAGCTTAGTAGATTGATTGATAGGAGAATCAAGCTAAGTGAATTGTAACCAAAGAGAATTGGCAATAACTTCTTGTAACTTTTATTGATTTGATTGGATGGTGGAACACAACTGGTGAGGAATACCGGACCCTAGCTTGGAGCTGGAAGAGAGGATTGACTCTCAAGGCGGAACCTCTATAATTCGACTTTACACTCTCTACTCCCTTATATCTCTTTAAATTCGTGCAATTTTATTTATTGTTCATAACTGTGATATATGCTCAGAAGGTTGATCAGAGAGTAACTCACTTATATTTTCTTAATTAGAGAGTTAGTCAAAAGGTTTCTAGGAGTAAAAAGTTTTGAATTGATATTTGATTTTTCGTGAGCTTAAGCAAATCATTTTGATCCGAATTATTGTTCAAAGTTTTTATTTGTTAAGTTTATTTTTTAAGAAAGTTTCAAAGCCATTTTAGTTGAATAACCAAGTGGTATGAAATTTATTCAAAATTTTCAAAAGTAAATTTTATAACCAATTCACCTCCCCTCTTGGTTATCTTTTCGGGACCAACACAAGTCGAGCTTGACCTTAAGAATCTTTAATAGGCTTGAGCTCGAACCTATACATTTTAGGCTTCTTAAGAGCCCAGCTCAACTCAAACTAGTTAAGTTTTCAAATGAGCCGAGTCCGAACAAGTAAAAGTCTGGCTTGGCACATCTCGTTTGGACCCTTACATACTCTTTACCATTAAGATCCAATGAGAAGCAAGTTTCGTCATACACAAGTCTATGCAGCCTAAAGCACAAGCTTGATGTCCTTTTAACTCATTTTTCTATCTCTTCTTCTCCTTCTAGGATTATAAATGAGTTGAGTCAAGTTGTATAGTACTAACCTCGAGCTCAAGCTCTCAGAGTTTCAAAACTTGAGCTCCACTCAAACTTGACCAAGCTTAAGAATTTAAGTTTAAATTCGGCTCGAAGTAAATTACATAAGCTAAAACTCGACTTGGTTAAAATTGTTTGAGCTTGATTTATATTAAAAAATATTTTTAATTCTAATTTAAATAATGTTAATGCTCAAGATCGATTAGATTTGATTAATATTTATACTTAACTTAACATCGATAGAGCTTGATTAGGCTTGTGAGTTAAACGAACTAAACACACAAAACTAAAGCTCAAGCTCAACTCAACTATTCTTAAATCAAATTCAAGTAGATATCGAGTCAAGCTCAAATAGTTTATGAATTGGTTTAGTTGATTTGCATCCCTACTCTTCCCAAAACAAAAGGGCTAGCCTATTCTCCTAAGTGAAAATTAAAAGTTGAAGTTAATTTTTTCATTTTGTTTTACAAATTCAAGTAAGTTCCTTTCTGTTTCAACAACGAAGCAGGCCATCTTTTGAAACACACCTTAGTTAGGTAATAAATTCAAGCAATAAATCCCTAAAACAAATCTAACTTAAATAAGTAATTATAACGAGAACATAACATGTATAATGTACTTTCAAAAAAATTCCATAAAACCAAGTTGCGGATAAAAAATGTAGGAATTGTGTTGCTATATCTTACCTTGGAGGTGCAATATAATTTTTTTTTAAATTAGACGTATATCATATGTTGAACGTGCGATACACTATATGTGTATCGCTCGTTGGACAGGCAATACATTATATGTGTATCACTTATTGGATATGTGATAAGGTCGAAACTGTATTGTATAATCAATGTGCAATACAAAGGTTCCTAAAAATTTTATCGCCTAGATCGTTATATCTCAGTTTGAAATGAAAAAAAAATAGAAATATATATATATCTTCACTCCAAGATGCAACATAGAGACATTAATTTGGTATTTTTCTTTTGTGTAATTTGTATTTGTGTTTTTTTTTTTTTAACAATGCTAGATACATGTTCCACCCTATTTATAATTAAGTTAGTAAAATGTACTAATAAAACACGCAAGATAATAACCATACCATCATTTATTTAATCATCCTATGCTTTTAGTACATATATATATATATATAGTGGAGTTATTTAGATTTTATTTAGATGCACCATGATATACTTTTTCCTTGGAGTAATGATTATTTAGGTAACTTTTATCAACTGTCGATGGGATTGTTTTGCCAATAATTTGATAATTAAAATAAATATAGTAAATGGTATATTAAATAATGACAAAAAAATAAAAATAGTATATTAGGTATCATTGATCTCACTAAAAACATAATGCAACCATAGATTTTCCAATGGTCATCCTAGCTTATCTTTTGAGTAGTTAATTGTAGCCATCTAATAGAAACTGAACCATTTTCACGAGTTAATTACGTTAGTCAGTCTTTGGCCAAAAAAAAAAAAAAAAAGATCTTGGTCAGTGTAATTCCCCACGTATGATTTTTCCAAAAAGATTAATGTAAATTGTTTTAAGAGCATGAATCATAAATTTAATTTAATTTGTTTGTTTCTATATTAATATTAAATTAAACCTTGTTCAGTTTCATTTAGATGCCTAAAGTCTCTTCGAGCTTTGATAGATTTTAATTCACAAAAACTATTATCGACCACATAATAAGTTCATGAATCATGATATTGACATGAACAGAATTCATAAAAAATAATTAAAAAAAAAACATGCAGATGAATTATCAATACAAACCTTGGGAAGATTAGAAGAAAGAAATCAATGTTTTAGGGAACAAGGCATTAATATTTTAATTGGTTAGAAAATAGATAAATGTTATATAAATTGGTGTGACAATTAAGAGAAAAAAACGGATCAACATTGTATAAATATGTACAAATAATGGAATAACATTATAAATGGTTAAAAAAAATCAACATTATATAAAGTGGTGCAAATATTACTTTTTATATTTATTTTTCACTCATTTAAAAAAGTTAATTCTTTTTCTTTAACCATTTAAAATGTTGATCCCTACTCCATTTTATTTAATTTTAATTCTTTTCAATCACTTAAAACTAGGAATATAACAAGGTAGACCATTATAAGGTTTCCAACCCGTTCGATTTTTTAAAAACCCTATAGGGTTTTAGGATTGGTTTGGATATATAGTAAAAACCCTATAGAATTATAGGGTCGGGTTTATGTCATATAACAAACTCGATGGATACACGCAATCTAGTATTATAATTTAAACGAAAAAAATAAAAACATCAGTGCAGGGAAACAAAACATGAATGAGCTACCATCTTTTTTACCTCCCAAGGAGGTTTTTTTTTCTTTTATGTCTACTTTTTAGTAAATTTTGTTCAAGTCATGTTTGCCATAAAAGTTAATATTATTTGCTATCTATTATATTTTAGTCATAGCAAGATATTTAATTTAAGCATATTTTTAAGATATTATACGGTGATAAAAGTAATATATTTATGTGTTTAAATGTTGTATAATGAATGTGGTTTGCAACATTTTCTATTAATTCACATGTATATTTTTTTTTGAAGATGTATGAAACTTGCTTAAATTTATTTTTAAAATTTAAAATTAGGTTGAAAAAAATAGGATTATAGGATTGGGTTTCGAGTTTTAATCAAACCTTGTAAGATGGATTTGAATATAGCATTAAAACTCTATATAGTTATAGGGTCGAGTTTGATGGACTCTATAGGATAGCGGTCGGGTTTTGAATTCATATGATCCGCCTAAAACCCGATCTGGTTCATCCAATTTTTATTTGCCGTTGATTTTAATTTGAATTTACCAATAAACATTAATCTGTTTAGATGTTCTTCTTCTTTGAAAGATCAAATGTCGTTAAATTCCAAAAGTTTAATTTAAACAAAATAAGGAATATTGTATTGGTCTTAAAATAAATAACCAACAGGTTAATTGGTTACTTTAGTGTCAGCTTAAAGCTTTTCATAATTTTGTTTAAGTCCCATTTTGATCACTAATAGTAGATACTTTGTGGGAACAACTTGGATAACAATGCCTAACATAACGCACACAAAAATAAAAGAGATAAGAAGGAGGAAATGACTCCTTCTACATTAGTCCACTCTTCGTTGTAAGAACCTGTATTGTGCATAAAGTTGTGCAAATGGGCTTCAACGTGGAGGTCAATTTGTTTAGCCTATTTTAAAAACGTTTTAGGATTCACTTTTTTTTTTTAGCCCATTTAAAAACAGACAAATTTTACTCAACTTATTTAACCTACAAACCAAAGTGGGTTAGTCCAGAATTAAATGGATTGTTCTGCTAACTCACTCTATATAAAAATAAAAAAAAATTAGGAAAAACGACTATTAATATAAATTGTTCTTAGGATTTTTATGTTTAAGTTTAAATTTATGTGTTGATGATAACTAAAAATGACAAATGCATAATGATAATTTTTTAAGTACATATTTATTGTTTTAAACGAAATAAGATATATAATAAGTTATTTTTAAAAATTTAATTTTATATATAAGTAATTAAAATAATAACAAAATTAATCATTAAAATATATAAAATCCAATAAAGCTCAAATTTTTACCATATATATCTTGCTCAATTAGTATAAATAGGTCAAAGCCAGAAAGATACATAGGAAGTTAAATGGGCCAAATAAGTAGGCTAGCCTATCATAGGTTGTACCATTGAGCCTGCTTGTACATCTCCACTTGCATGTTCCGCTGCATCTAAAAATTGATAAGAAAGATGGGCGGCATCTCATGGCATACGTGAATTTCAGACTACATCTGTTGGCTGTAGAGCTCAATGGGCTCCAGTTTTGAGCTTAAAAGTTTCAATTAACTTCAAAAATTGATATTATTTTAGTTAGAAGAGACGGAATTATTTCAGAAAACAAGTCAGAACAAACTACAGAATTTGCTTTTGAGTTGATCATGTGGCATTTTGTAAGTTGAGCTGCAAATCAATAATTAAATTTCTCAACTCGGATAAACTCAAATCGAGACAAATGGACTAAGTCTTTAAGAAGTTTTAAGTTAATTCTAACAGCGTTATAACTTATAATTCCTATTATACTAACAATTTACTAGTCCCTACAATTCGCAAAAGTAAAGTTTCATTAAAGATTTCTAACGCTATGGATCCATAAACCCTTATGGGCCAAAGAGGACAAAAAGAACATCAAAACACCATTGATTGAGGTAAAGATCCAGATAATAAATACTGGTATCAGATAGAAAGTCTATAAATTATAGATTGTTATTTTACAAATTATAAGTTAAGAAGCCTTTTTTGCTAATATCAAAAGCCTAGGAGGGTATATGCCATTTGCCTTATCAAATATATACACAAAGCTAATGGTAAATAGAAAATAACTGTCATCAAGATTCTGCACTGGAGAAAATTTGACATCTTTTTCTCCTAAGCTAAGACTTCATTGGCAAAACTGATCGAGGATTATACAGACTCTACAATCCATTAACTGATTACCGATACATCTAATTGGTTCAAGTGCACCATCTCTTACCAGAAACTTGGGCAAGCCCAAAGCTTACGAGATAATTTTCTTGCTGTTTCCTGAGGTAGTTCTTTCCAGACAAAACACGCATCAGCATAGTAGAGTTACTCTTACCGACCTGGACAGGAAGCATGTGCATGTAACTGCATTCTCCTCCGATAAGACGCAAATGTCAATTGCATCTTCTGATTTAGCGCCTAAAGACCAAGCATATCCTCTTCAGGTCATTCTCTATTACGATTGTCCTCAAACAATAATAATCCTTGACCTTAAGAAAAATTGATGAGAACCCCATCAATTCATGCCAAATCCATGCTAATCTTCCTTGCCAGAATAGAAGTCCTGTTCCTTTGAGCCATCACATGAGCTGTCATCTTCTGAGCTGCCGAACCATTTGGCATTTGAGTAATGAGATTCCAAATCCACAGGAAACTTTCCATCCTCTGGAGGCTTATAATCCTTCCCCCTCCAAACTACTATTTGCTCTTTCTCAAATGTCACAAGAGTACATGGAACCATGTCCTGTACAAGTATTATATTAAATCAAAACCACCTAACGAAATATTACATGTAATCCAAGGTGCACAATCAATAGAGAAATCACAGGTTGACAAGAATAATAAATTCCAATACTAAATTGAAAAATAATGTGCGTGCGATGTTATCAGGCCAAGTAGGCAAGATGGGGAGAATTAGATCAGATATGGAATAAATTCTTTGGCAGCAGAAATTATTAGGGAGGTAGCATACTTCAATTAGCAGATTCATGAAAGGTTTTATGCTGCAGTACAAGTACAACACAATGCTCATAGTCTACTTGTCCCCTATTATTTATCCATGACAAGTAGTTTAAGTGCAAGAGTTTCCTCTCAATGATTTACTTGCATGATCCAATGACTGAGTTGAGGGGGAAAAATAAATTTTCCATTATGAAGCTCCGATCATAAAAGATCCCAACATCGACATAAAAAATTCAAGCTCAATGTTCAGGTCAGTGAGGATCAGCAATGATTAAATTTAAGTTGCAAATGGATAAATTTGATTAAACACACAGAACATGAATGAACCAAATCCTGTCCAATTTAATTTCCATATTATTATTGAGATAAATCAGCCATTCCTTTTGGTTCCATAGATATAGAATTTAGAAAGTGTGAGTAAAATGATGAGTACAATTCAATCTCCATTGACAAAAGGATCTTTCAGCAATGACTTAGCAACAAGAGAAAAAGCTAAAGAAAACAATAGGTGATTAAGAACTTACTCTAAGTTTGCAGCCTATTTTCTTGTAGTCACTCCTTTCAAGTCCCTGGCAGTCAATACGAAGAAGCTCACTGTATAAAAATGCATCCCTGACCATGGGCACAAGACTCCCATAGTAACCATTTTTTGCTGCAGTTACAAATTTCCAAGTCAGAAAATGAAAGCTGAACCATAAATATACCGACTAGAATAGGGGTGAAAAGGAGGAAAGCTACCAAGTTTTGTTAATGCAGGTACAGAAAGTCCTCTTTTTCTCATTTCCTTGGTTTCTTCGATGCTTAGGCCATCTATCGTAGTTTTGATCAGCCTTGGATATATGGGTTCATTGGGTTTCCACAACATTAATGGAATGACAGGCCTTTTCTTGGGATTATAATTTCTTCCTCTGTACAGTACGATTTGGCCACCATGTCTAAATATTACTTTTCCAAAAGTTTTATCCTGCAAAAAAGCACAGAAAACTGCTTTGAATGCATAACACAATGATTGATATAAAACTTTCCATACATACAGATAAAAAGCTAAAATAATTATGAAAAGCATAGAGCTTGAGAAACAATTGTGTCAAAAATGGTCAATGAAATAAAACCCAAAATGAAAATAGAAAAATCAAAACAGATGAAACTGGTGCAAAGACTACTACTGTGAAGACTATTGCAAAACAACAGAATGAAAACAGCCTTGATTAAAGAAAATACCCAGTGCAAAATACAAGAGTGATGAGTGAAAATGAGATACCTCGAGCTGGTAACAAACATTCTTCATGTCTACTGTTGGAACACCCATGCATTTAATCCTGACGCTTCAGAATGTTTCCAGTGATTATGAATATCATTTAGCATGTTATGGGTTAAACCATCTCTCCCTACAAAAATTATTCGGAATTCATAGTATGAGCACATTTAGTTCTCAACAATTTTGGCATATGCATTTAAAGAAAGACAGAACAAGGAAATGCAGACGGCAAGTAGGTGCACCCTCTTTTTAACGTCAAGCAAATTTCTTATAACCGGTAATAATGCAGGTAATGGTTCAAGCAGTTCAAGGTGTAGATAGGGGATCTGATACTTGCACTCATCCAATCACTTGAGTACATTAGAAGTAAAGAGGATAAGGGAAGTTAACAAACTGATGTGGCAATAGAGAAACGGAGCTGATGTAGAGAGAAATGACCTGGAACGACAACCAAGCATGAAGTTAGCAAAAGCTGGCAAGAGTAGTAGCTAACAGTTATTAGTTGCTTAGCTTAGCCTATAAATGCTTGTAGTCTTTGGTTGTAATGAATAGCTAGATATTCCAATTCTCATCATAGTTGTAACAGGAGCTTTTAGCTCTAGATATCCAAGCCTTCATTGCTAGAAGGAGTGTAATTCTCTCTCTCTCTCAAAATAAAACTAAGAAATTCTTCCCTAATTTTAACAAAGTTTCCACTAAATTCTACAATGCCAAATGATCACAAGTAAATTGCCTCACTAATGATTCTTCATAGCTACAAGAACAAAACCAAATAGAGCAAAACCCTCTCAGAAAATAAGGACATAAAGCATCAAACAGGCCACCGGAAATTATATCATTTATGTGAAGAAAGTCATGTAGGTAACCATATACCCAAAAATTCAAAGCAAATCATACTCATTTCAGGAAAAGTTAAAGGCACCTTCACCTTGAACTTGTCAAGCGGTTTCACCCACTAAACAAAGTGAAGCATATGTATTGACAAAACGGTCGTAGAAAAACAAACTGATCAATTTAATTTCTTCATTCTCAATCACACAATCTTCACCTTCACTTTTTAATAAGATATAATCCTCAGTCACATAAAATTTGATAAAAAGTAATAACGTGTATCCTTGGAAAAAATTAGCATAACAAATCACATGCAAAAACATTCATCCGACAGAGCAGGCAAGAAACAAACATAAAGACCTAGGTGACAGAAACTCGATTCTTTTAAGGAACATATCAACAAACAGGTGGTAGAAATGTACAACTTTCACAACATCTTATGACCCGATCCTTCTTATCAAAAACAGACCGTCAAACTTGGATTACCTATATTAATCTGCCTCTTAGTCCTGTGTTTCTGACATTTCTCCACTAAAATCTTTCTCTCCGCTCCAGTAAGAGCCGCCCCTTGTATTCTCTCTCTCGTTTTCTCCCTCTTCTCCTCCAACTTCCCATCATCCACCACTCCTTTCTCTACTGACCTCGCCCTAGGATCAACCGCGGGGGCACACACCCCAGTCCACTCCCTGTCAAGACGGCCAGGGCCAAAAGGAGAGTACTTCGGCTCTCGAAGCCCAATTGGCCTCACAGATGGGCTGCTCTCCGTGTAACTGAACTGGAAATCAAATGGGAGGTCAGATTTCAGGGTTTTTATTTTTGATTGATCTAAAGATGACGGAGGCTTGTACCGGGGTTTCTTTGATTTAGTTTTAGGGCTAGGGCTAGGGCTTTGGGGTAGGAGAGATGCGGGGGTTTGAATGAGTACTGCGTGTAAAGTTTTGAGGAAGAGGTCGATGAGGCGTTGTGGCAGTGGTGGTGGTCGAGAGTAGGCGGCATGTGAGCCGCGTGAGGGAAGTTGAGAGCGAGAGTGGTGTCCGGCGCGTGAGAGACATCCAGCGTTTAAGATAAAGATGTGTACTGAAGGGAAAAGAAAAAGAGAATGAGCTAGGGATATTTTTGAAGGTGAGAGATTTTATAGGGTGATTTCAGGGGTGTACAAAAAAATCGATAAAATCGAGAAATCGAACTGAAACCGTAAAAACCAATCCAAAAAATATAGTTAATCGGTTCGTTGGTTTCGATTTAGGATTATGATTTTTATTTTTTTCGGTTTTCGGTTTCGGTTCGTTTCGGTTTCGGTTTGTAACTATAAAAAACCGATGGTTAACGGTTAACCATTTCAGTATTTATAAATATATTATATATATAATTTACATATACAAATAATTATATATATATATATGATTTTCATATACTTATATTTACCTATGTTAATATTCATTGAATTTTGATTAAAATACTATTGTATATTGATGGAGTTAATATGGTAATTGATTTAGTTTGATTTTATTGATAATGATACATTCAAAGGTTCGTTTTTCCCCTTTTTCTTAATTTTACTTTCTTTTTTTTTTTAGCTCTAGTAATATATATAATAATTTAAAGAAAAAATTTATGATAAAGGCTTAAAAAAAAGATTTTTTGAAATTATCAATTTAATTTATTGAAACCATTACATTAAATGGTTAAAAACCGAAAACCGAATAAATTAACCGAATAAAACGGTTAACCGTTAAGGCGGTTAACCGTTTATAATGGACCGGTTAAGGATCGGGATATTTAAAAACCGATAATTACGGTTAAGTTCAAAAAATAAGGCCCATGAACACCCCTAGGTGATTTTAAAAGAGTGCGCGAAAATAATTTTGATTGAAGCCGAAATTGGGCACGGTATCAGGTTTGAAAATTCTGCAAAAATTTTCGGTTTGAGCTCGACTTAGATTAAGTAAATAGAATTTGAGTAAGTTAGTTGAAGTGATAATGTTGAAATGCTGTGCATATTATATAGGATAAATATGGTATGGATAGCTAAACTTTTGAAACTGTTCTTTCTTATTTTTATTTTAGAGGAAAAAAAAACTCTAGTTTATATTTTAGACATTAACTAATGAAAGTGCAATCATATGAAAGTTTGGTATCGATAATGGTATAAACATAGTTAACTAAGATTTATGCATAAATAGGATAGTATATGATGATATAAGCGTAATGATTTAAAGTCTCAATTGATAATGATAATATAATGATATATTTATATTAATAGCTAGTTAGCCTCATACCTAGCTAATCATATCCTTTATTAACCAGTTGTCCACAATCGAATAGGCTAAATAAGAACTTGAGATGAACATAATTGAAGCTCAAATAAGTAGATAGGTAAAGAATCAACTAATGAAACTAGAAATCACGGTCTTTAAGTATATAAGATATTAGTATATGGCATGTTACAAGATTTTTTAGGATTTGATGTAGGTGATTATCAAGGATTCAATAGATCATGTATGTAGGTTACTATTATACATATGTCATATCTATAAACATTATATGTCATGTGTTTTTTTGACCTCATATGGTCATATGATGAATGATCATGGGTCTTGGAATCTTGAATTCATACAACATGAGGTCTTGAAATTTTTTAATTCTTAAATCATGTATTTTAATCTTCCAATTCATATATAGAATGTGTATTGGAATATCTAGACTCTAATTTATAAGGAATTGGCTTTTATAAATAAACTATATATTTTAGCAAAAATGGTTGAAAATTTTATGTATGATCGGTAATAGTAACTGATTGATGATGATGCATTATATTACGTCTATGTATGGTATAAAATTATTTACGTGTGCACATTATTTTCATACCGAGCATCATTGTTCCTCCATGTTTGGATTTTTGTATTCAAGAGTAGATAAATTACAAAATTGTTGCTTAAAATCTCTGACTTGATTACTTTGGAAGAGGTATTGTGATGGTTCAGTGACAGCCATGAAATGTGAGTTTAGTTAGTAAATACTGACAAGTTTTATGATACAAATATTAATATTAAATTTAGGGTAAATTACATTAAAGGTATCAATGTTTGAGGATAAATTCATTTAAGATATTAATGTTTTAAATAGTTAAAAAAAAAATCATCGTTTTACAAAGTAAATCAAATGAATTATCAACGTTTTGTAAAGTTTACTTAAGATATCAATTTTAAATTAATTTTTAATTAATTATCCTTAGTTTTCATTATAATCAAATATTAATATTTTATTTCACTCACTTTGCAAAATTTTAATACCTTCTTATAATCACTTGAAACGTTGATATCTAAAATAAATTAATCTCAAAACATTGATTCCTTTTTTTAACCACATAAAACATTGATACCCTAAATAAATTTACCTTATTGATACATTTCTATGTAATTTATAATGTGATGAATAATGAACATTATGAACTATTATGTATTTGAGATATAATAGAAATTTTATGACTTATTATATGCTGTTAGTGTAGTGTAAGTATGCCATGGACATGTGGCACCTTAATCTCAAGGTATATGATGACTTCCCATTATTTAATGCGACGAATTGGTGGAATGACCTTTGAATGCTGCTCAACTCCTTGATCTCATAATATTTCTTTGGAACAATGTCAAGAAATTTCATATGATTTTTCGCTTAAAGTCACAAATGATGAATAAAATTTATCAAAATATATATAATTAGGTATTCAAAATTTAAAATTGATCAATTTAATACATGAATTTTGAAATTAATTAATTTGTACATGAAAAACTTGAAATTAATATATTTATTATCTGAAAGAACTTGATTGATGTATATTAGCATATGGAATTTTTTTTCAAGTAATGAATTAATTAATATTAAAATTAGATACTTAATTGTATATTTTAACCAAAGTTTATAAACAATTCTGATATTAACTCTTTCTTATGTTTCATAGGAGATTGTTCTTTTAAAGAATGCCAAATTCATATACCAATTCTGATGTTAACCCTTTTTCTTATATTCATAGAAGATTGTTCTTTTAAAGGAAAGAATCTAACTATAATTATTGAAAGGATTTTGCAAAAGAATGAAGCGTTTGTTTGAAATCATTGACGATAAGAGATAAGAACAGCCTATATTAAACTTGACTTCTTCAACAACTGATGATGGTGTCCTTTGCTTATTGGGATGATGCTTTGAGCTAAGTTGAAGTGCAACTAATTGATGTTGATACCATAATTGAAGAAAGTGTACATATAGGGCATAGAGTTAGAGAACAATTATGCGATTGAACTGGAAATAAAATTGGCATTGTGGAGACAAGAGATTTTGCCTATGATATAGAAAATGCGAAAATAGCGATTTGGAATCTATTAGACTAGACATGCCTTCGGGGGGGAGGGGGGGTTGTGGGTGTGTCGAACCAAGACCCACCTGGACTAGCAATAGATTTGATCCATGAATCTGACCCTGGGGCGGTCTTACACCCGAAGTCCAAGGCGGTCCACCCGATGGGTCCATACAGTTCCATCATAAAAAATTAATGTAAATGGGATCGATCTTGGACCCAGTGGGTCCATGGGTGGACCCGCCCTGTCCCTCTCCCCAAGACAGTTCCAGGTCCCTTATTTTTTGACCTTAATCCTGACCCGACCTGACCTAGCCCGGGACATGTCTAATTAGGACAATTGGTATCAAATAGTTTATTAGTAGTTAGATATTGTGATATAACCGTCTACATTCTAATAAATACTATAATTGTTTCAATGAAAAAGAGTTTTGTAAGTGAGATGGTTTGTACAATTGGCTAGTTTCTAATACCGTACAAAAGGTTTTTATGAAAAAGAGAGAATTCGTTTATATGACATTACAGTCCTTTGCTAAAATTCTTTCTCTTTCTCTCAAATTCTTGAAAATTACTTTATTTTATAATTATTATCCTATCCTATTCCTTTTTCTCTTTGCTAGTTTTTATTTTAAAACATCCGAGGATGCTTCTATAAGAAACAAAAAATGTACATTTAATCATTAACATTTATCTCTTTTCCTATTTAACTATTCAACTTTTCTTTCCTTTTTATGTTATTGCTCAACATTTGCAAAATCTTATTAAAAAAAAAAAAAAAGAGTAAAGTCTACTACAAATTTTGTCCATCCTTAAACTGCATGCGAATATCGGATTGATGCTGTACCATCTAACTTGTACCCTATCATATAGGCATAATTGTATAAATTTCAAATTTAGGAATCGGAAACTATCCTACAATAGAGAGAACAACTTTGGAATCTATACTTTATAGAAACCATAGGCAGTATGCCATATAAGATATCTTATGAAAATTATAAAATTTTTTCATTATATTTTTATCATGTCAAACTTTTGTGGTATTTAGCCAGCAACATGTAAACTTTTTTCGTATTTTTGCAACCAGCACATTGATTAATTTTTGTAATAATGTAACAATATTTATACTAATGCTACAAAACAAATTATAGAAAAAAAAAAAGGGAAAAAAAAAAGAAAAAGAAGTCGTGAGTGAAGAAAACGATAAAATGGTACTATATATAATAAAGTTTTGTAATCCTTGTCGTGTAACAGTGGTTATGTCTGTGTTCATGTGATGATAGTAATAAAACATGGTTTTTAAATATCAAAAGACTAAAAATATTTAATTTTCATTTTGGCTCTTGCTCTTAAAAAGAAATTTTGATGTTCAACATGTGGCAACAAAACAAACGTTGTTCAGTATTTATAAATTATAAATGATTGTCTTCTATGAGAGAGAGAGAGTTAGGCTTTTTGATATGTTTATATTAAGGGAAAAGTACGTTTAACTTCGGATTTGGCCGTTTTTCTATCTAAATTCTAAACCTTCTATTTTTTCTATTTGAATCTTCAACCTTTTCAAATGTTTATAAATGAGGATCTTTTTAACCCAATTAAATTTTTTTTGTTAACCTTTTATACATGGCAATATTTTATTGGTCCAAATGATTAATTTAAATAATTATATGATGAAATATATATATAAATAAATTAAATCATTAAAACTAATAAAAAGAGACCCCAAAAAAGAAAAAAAAAATTCCAGAAACTGAAAAAAAATGAAGAGAGAAAAAACATCCATGGAGAAAATCATCATTGGAGTCATATTCTATTTGTTTCTAAATTCTCATGGTTTATGGGTTTTCAAATCATATTATTAACTCTTTTCCCTATTTAATATAAATGCTTTATTTTTATTATGAAACTTTCTTCTTGGTTTTATTTTCTTAGATTTGGAACTTTTCGGATCCGACCATCTTTATCTCGTTCTAGCTTTGTTGTTGTTGTTTATATATATATCAAGTTTTGTTTTTGCTCTTCGTTTCTTATCTTGCCAATTCACTCAAAATTCTAGTCCTTCTGTGACTCTTCGAGTTCTTGCACAAATAGTTTTTCCTCTCTCATCTCTTCAGCTTTTTAACTCTGTAGACAATGATGTAATTTCTTATGATTTATACAATTTGCCATGATAAATTCATAAACCAATTGAAGACTTTACTCATCTAGGGTTACGCCCAAGAATTCCGCATGCTAAGCATTCTTGCCATTGAGTAGCCTGATGTCGTTAAAGCCACGTCAACATGATCGAAAAATATTGAGTGGGTATTACACGCCACGTAGATATACACGCAGTATGTAACTCTCAACTATATGTTAGCACATGGATAATGTAGTATGTAGTTTTCAAAGTAACCATCACCCACATATCCACGTGTTAAAATACCAAATTACATACTACGTGTGTATTACACGCAGCATGTAACATCCACTTTTTTTTTTTCTTTTTCAACTATTTTATAGACATTAAAGTTATGTTGTTGTGAGAATCAGTTTTTGATGATTTGATTGAAACTTTCCTAAGAGCACAGTTTTTCGTAATTTTTCATTATTTTAATTAGTTTACTTTATTATTAATATTTGAACCAATCAAATACTCCCATGTGTCAAAAATAGATGAAAAAGTTAACGGTGTTAAAAAAGTCCTCATTTATAAACTTTTTAAAGCATTGAAGACTTTAATAGAAAAAGTAAAATGTTTAGGACTCAAATAGAAAAATGATTAAACCTTAATGATTAAAAACGTACTTTCTCCTTATATTAAATTAAAAAGTTATAATATAAAATTAGAGTTAAATATAAAACGTTTTTTTTATATTAATAGGAAAAGGAAAATAGGAAGCAACCACCAATATTTAAATTTACATATTACAATTATAAATATAAAATGTCAAATCCCAATGAATTTGTAAATGTTGTCGATATAAGAAAATGGAAGAAGGATAAAATGGAGAGAAAATAATAAGCATTATTAGACATGTTAAGTTTGGAAGAATAATAATAAAAAAAAATTCTCTTTGGCTTGATTTTTTTTTTTTTTTGGCCGATATTTGGATTGATTTAATATGGCAACTTTAAATCTGAAAGTTGATGATGACGACAAGCTTCTTAAACTGATTCATTATTAGATTGGGTAATGGGCTCATGGCAATAGGCCTATCTTTCATTTATTTTTTTATATTTGGTATTAAGCATGGGGTCATTAGGGATACTGCTGTGGGCTCGGAAAGCGGACGCCTTGCCACAGGGAATGCACAAAAGTGATCGGAGGTAGAAAGACGAGACAAACCGGATGGGGACTGGGGAGTAATCAAGACATATGTAGGGTCTGTTTGGCTAGTTTTTCTAGTACATACAGATTTTTTTTAATTTTTTTCTAAGAGGTTGTTTATCAAGAAATAAATACAGATTAAAAAAAGTTAGCAATTTTTATAAAAAATCAAATATAGATAAAATATAGATCATTATTCAGATATATTTACACATATCATTTTAATATAGATATAGATACAGATGAAAAACGACCATCTAAACAGTTTAGTAGGCAATTTAATTTTTGAAGGAAAGTACAATTATATTTTATTACATTTTCATATATTCAACCTTTTGTGCAAAAGTTGGAGAGAAACAGTTTAGTAGGCATTGAAGGTGAACTCGGCTGAGCCACTCTGATGCTTAAGTCAGTAAGTAGACAAAGGTGCGGAATAGTAAAATAGAGATAGAATAAGAGTGGAGAGAGTGAATCTGACTTCATAATCGACTAAGTCTTACTTACATAGTGAGGCACCTTTTTTTTTATTAGGAAGGTGGATCTACTCATGAATGGAAGACTTCCCCTTGTCTGTTAAAGAAAATACCATTACCAATACTAGGAGAGAGAGGCTTGAAAACTTAGGTGTTCTTCTAGAAGCATACTCCCAATTAGTAAAGTAGCAGATCCCTTTTGGTTATGGCTAATCTTTTAATTAAGGAGGTCGGCCCATGCAAGAATATGGTTAGATTGGGCCTAGGGGACTTATGGTGAAAAATGACTTTTAACACATATTATATATTTGTTATTAACGAAATATAATTATATATAATTTTTAAATTGAAACTTGAAATCTAATAATTGTAATTGATATGAAATAAAGTATATTACAAAATCAATAAACAAAACAACATATGTTGATATAATAAAGTCCATCTATAACTGAAATAAGTAAAAATACAAAGAAATCTTGGCATACAAGGCAACACAAAAAAAAAAAAAGCAAAAAGAAGTCTTGTAACAAACGGTGAAGAAATAGACAATGTAGTGCCCACAAACTTGATGTTGTTGAACTCGAGTTGATGAAGTACTAAAGGCTGTTCGTGAAGCAACGGTTATAGAAAATGGTGCAAGTGGATTGTAACAATAACTAAAGGGAGGAGCGAAAACATAACAAACTTGTTGCCACTAAGAAGAATACTGTGTTTGGGGGAGAGGCTGGAGATGTTGAGTTTTTCCCAATAGTGGTGCTGAGATGGGAATGGATAGGAGCTAGGGGTTGGCTAGTGCTGAGAGGATGGGTCGAGTGGTGGCGAACCCCATAGTGCAATAAAAGGCCAAGGAAAATAAGTTTGTGCCTATCTAAGTATTCAGTTGATGGTAGTGGTGGTGGCAATACTTAAGTGTATGAGTATAACTAGCTCGACCATCCATAATACTTGTAATGGTATGATAGTGGAGAAGGAGATTTCGATGTCCACGGTGCAGGAATGGGTTGTGACTGGCTAGGATCTATAACACTAGCCAGGGTGCCCACAAGTGGCAATGGCTAAGGATAAGGTGTCCATGGATAATATGATGTAGGGGGTCATGTATTTTGCCCCCTTATCTGATGCTTCAAAGCCACAAGTCTCTCTAATGTGCTTGGGTCATCACCACTACTGGAGTTAACTCTTGCTTTTTCGTGTTGCTACTTATACTAGACATGCCTCTCCTCGACAATTAGAGTACCGTATCCTAAGTACTGCTGGTATTTGGATCCATAGACCAGCACCTCGTATGTACAATCAATGTCAATCATGAGGGCATTATTAGTTTAAATAGTCACAAAATCCACCTATTCCCTTCTTACGTGCATCTTCTCTTTATGATATAATGAAATAGTTATTCAAAACTGTAATAAATATAAACAATATTAGATAACTTTAAGCATGTTTATTGAATCTCCTTACATAATTTGCTTTGGCCTCATCTTGTAACTACTAGTCGATAGGTTGCCATCCTTCTTCTAAATATAGGTCCATCAATAGTTTTAGATGAACACAGAGATAGAACTATAGGAGAGTCGGGGGTAGGAATGCAACCAGGGTGGGTTTGGGACGGGTCATATAAAACCCGAACCCGACCCGCTTTTCTATACGGTTACCCAAACCCGACCCGTGGCCCTATAGGGTTTTATGTGCAATTCCCAAACCCGCTGTAAACCCTGGTATTCTCAGTAGTTAGGAAAACCCGGGAGTTAGAAGTGAAACCCTAATCCGGACCAATTCAAGTCTAGTAAGAGAAGCTTAGAATCTTAAATTCGGCTTTTCTTCGGTTTCATAATAAAAGAAATTTTATAAAGTAAATGAAATTGAATTATTGCTCTAAAGTATATTTTAGACATTTGAAAGTTTTAAATTTGGGAATTTTTCAATTTCGGGCCTTCCCGAGCTCAATTACGGGAAAGCGTGCCTCAGGACCACAAACTCAGAAAAATGTTCCGAAATATTCATTAGAACCGTAATTTTATAAGGATTCAAAAAATATCAATTTTATAATTTTCCGGGCTATAAAAATTACAGTTATAACCTTTTCCCGTGTTTTCGTTACAACCGGTAAAGTAGATGTCTTGTCTACTATTCACAAGTGCAACCTACACTACACACTACCCATACCCTATTCTTACATATTACAACTACTCATTTCAATTTTCTTTTCCAAGAAATTTTGTCTCTTAAACAATTATCATATTTATTACACTTTAATTATCTAAATTACAAAAAAAAATCAAATTTCACTCACACACTCCTCCCTCCCCCTAGATGGCCGGCACCAAATCCCCCCCCCCCCTTCTCTCGTTTTCCCTCTCAATTTAATTTTTTTTTACTCAATTTATTCAACTAAAACCTTAATCCACTTAATATATAAACTAAATGTTCTCTCTCTCTCTCTTCATTTTCACTTGTCTAAATTTTTTTCAAAAGAGAAAACCTCTCCTTCTTTTCCCATTTGTGCCGTGAGCTTCCCCCCTCCCCCACTCTCACATTTCAACTTATTTTCTCCTCTTTTCTACTCCAAGACTCCATTGGTAGGTTGATTTTAAGTCTTGTTCATCCCAAATCTTGTAATGGCAAGATCATTCTTGTGTGTTTTCCACCATTAATCCCAATGAGCATGAGCAAGGGACATGAAAACACTACTACAAGAATCTCAAGTCATCACGAGGAATGGATCTAGTATTTGAAAGAGTTTTGTTTGAAATATCATCTTGTTCATGCATGTAAAGTAGAGATCTTGTGTTTATATTGATATTCATGCCATGAGATTTATGATTCATGCATTATAGTTAGTAGATCTAATATTTAGACATCCACATCTTCATTTACATGTATGATCCTAAAGTTATTTTGATTTCCATGCATGGATGATCATAAAAATGTAGTCTTGTATATGTATAGATATGTTAGATAGTAGATCTTCATATGTAGGAGGCAAGAACATCGAAAAATGAAAGGTTTTGTCAAATATGAATGGTTAGAAATTCGGATGAAATTAGAACCCTACTTTAAAAACCACCAAAACCACTTTTGAACTCATATTTCATATGAAAAATGAAGGGTATGTGCAATAGGTATCTTGAAGGAATGATTTTCATAAGTTTAAATGAGTTTAGGCATTAGGAAAATGTAAAACAAGTAGTAAAGTTGGAATGAAAAATATGGATATATGGATGTATAGTCAAATTCGTATTTTAGGGTGATGCCCACATGAACACTTAGTATCTAAGCTTAGATGGCATGATTTATGAGTTAAATGAAGCCTTTAGATGATAGATGTATTGGAGCTTCAATTTTTGATGCCCTAAACAAGTTTTCTTATAAGGAAAATGCAAGGAAATGAAATTTACAAAATTCAGATTTTTACAAGTAGCTTGTTTAAAAACATGTTTACCAAATGAAAAATGTGGATTTTTATGCATAAATGAAGGTCATGATTAATATAGACTTTGAGAACTTATTTTTATTTAGATAACGAGTGAATTTCAAGAATAAAATCATAGGAACCCTAGGGAATGTAAAATTGGGAAGAATAACTCTTCAAGAATAACCTTTGTGGAATTTTATAACAATTAGGAGTTCCTAAGAGTTCATCATCAAAAAATTATCAAGACCATGCATATACTGAGTTCATTACATCACATTCATATTAGGAATTCATTCACATACCATTTATACACAAATCATCAACTAGGAACATTTTTATCAAAAGCGAAACAATTTTTCGGAATTGAGAAAGTGACAGAACAGAACTGATCCCACTGTTCCATGACCTTACTATTTTCAAAACTTGAAAATAATACTAGAAATAGATAGATCTTTCGAAGTAGATAGAGATCGATATAAAATTTGCGAAATTCCAAGTTAAAATGACCAAGTTATAGCCGTTTTAAGTCGGAGCTTTCGCAAATAGCGAGAATTCCGAATTCATCTAGTTTAGATGCATAGCTTGGATTAGTTACATGATGAGAATCTCATTAGGATTGTTCTTACTTGGTAGGTGATCTCAAGCAGGACGACACCTTACCGCCCGATTATTACTACTAGAAAGACCGGCGTCCAATGGCTGAGTGAGTTCTACTTCCACTCTCAATTAATGATTATGATTGTAATGTAGTGGCACTAGTGGTGTAGGCAAAGATAAAAATGAATATGTATGATGGGTATGTGGGAATTATATAATTGTCTATTGTTGATGTGCGAAATGGAACTTAAGAGATATCAAAACCGGGTGTTAAGTTATTGATTGATTAGCTAGTATTCATATTGAATGTCTCCGAATACTTGTTGGCTACCTAAAAGAATTGAACTAACGTTTATTTGACTTCAATTGAAATTGGATGCATTCATATCACGATGGGGATGGAGCATTAGCATTGGTTGGTTTTTCGTGATCCATAAAACGAATATGTTGGTTAATTGTGATCCATAAAACGAAATTGTTGGTTAATCGTGATCCATAAAACAAGTTATTGTTCAGTTGACCGTGAGCTTAAACGGCGTTGTACCGCAGGATTCGTTAATCTGCTAACCCGGGATGGAGGGTGTAAGTCCATCCACATATGATTTCCGGTTGGTCATATGTTTGTTGAATTCATTTGTATGATGCATACACTTGCATGAATAATTACTTGTTTGAATGAATTGTACTTAATTGTGATATGGAAGTTCTTACTCACTAAGTTAGTTAGCTTACGCTCCCATAGTTTTTACTTATTGCAGCACGAATTTATCTGGCTTAGACCGAGGCAAGCCACAGCTCAGGTACCGGAGATAGGAGTTTCCCATAGAAGTTTACTTCATTTTTGTGTATAAACTTCCGTTGGAAACTAAAGGACTCTGGATGACTGTAATGGACTTGATACTATTTTGCGGGGGAATGCCCCTTAGTTTTTGTAAAGTATATTTATGCATTTTGGCTTATTATCTATAGCTAATGAATGCCACATTAAACTACTTAACTCCATTGATTGAGTATTCTATTGTCGTAAAGGGACGCTTTACATCTATACAAGACTCCCGAAGGGCTCGGATAGGGAATTCGAGAGTCTTATATAGTATGTAGTGGGCTGTTACGTTTAGGATACCCTATGGGGCGTGACACCGGTCCCTACAGGGTCATGTTTCTAACCCGCCCGGTCCCGTTGACCCGATTTTATTTTTATACTTTTTTATTTTTTTCCTTTTTCATTATTTTTATTTATCATTTGTCTACTTATCTTCACGACATATTCTTCATTTTACTTATTTGTTTCAATTTCTTTTCATTTAATGGTGTAATATACAGAAAAATATTTTATAAAGAAGGGCAAGGAATGTCATTTGTTAATTAAGGAGAGGAAAATATTGGTCATTCCTAATAAATAAGATATATAATAATCATCTCACACATTGATGATGGTCAACCAATCCTTAAAAATAGTAAATCTTCAATAAATTATGATAAAGGGCAAAAGTGGTTATATGTTGAAAATTAAGAGGGTTTTATGGTCCACCTTAATATTAAGTTGATGGTTTTGTCTATGACCTAGAGATGTTTGAAGAATAGCTTTTGAGAAAGGAAAAATTGGTTTCTAAGCTGCCGGCCTATATGTTAAAGCCGCTGGCGTGAAGATCTTAGACTTTTTGTGAAGATTGGTGAAAGCAGGCATAAAGGCCGCCGGCATAAGAACAAAGGCCGTTGGCGTAGTGCCAGCTTTCCTACCCGAAATATTTATTATAAATAGAATTTCAGGGTTTGTATTTCTCATAAGTTATTCCTTTCTTTTCGACTAGAGAGTGTCTGTAGGGTTTTTGAGAGCACTTTGAGAGGAAATCTGAAGGAAAATAAGATCTTGATTCGGGTAAGTCGATCTAATCAAGATTCGTGCAAATTTATATGGAAACAACATCTTTCTCATAGATTTTTTTTTGTTTTAAAAGGAGTTCTTTGGAGAAACCTTAATTTTCAATTAGGATCTGCTCTTTCGGAATCGATCAAGGAGTAAGATTTGAATCAAATAAGTTACATCTTCTTTATCGTAGATTAAAATGAAAAGATTATTTTCGACGAATCTTATCTATTTTTATTAATTTCTCAAATCTAGGGTTTTGGAGGAAGGTTCTTTTGGAGTTCTTATCTAATGATAATTGAAGAAACCTAGGGTTTGGTTTCAAAAAGAATTAAAGGTAAGTTCTTATTCTATAAATCAAAGATTCTATAAAACTTTGGTTTTATGGAGAATTTTTTTTGTTTACGTGGATTTCCATATTAGAATTTTGGAGAAAGATCTGTTCTTTTGGGATTTTAAGGAGTTTGATAGAAGAAGAAGAAGTTGATGTTGTAGTTTCTATAAAAGGAGATTTGGAGATTTTTTTGTTGTTGTTCATAAGAGATTTTGGATTTGGAGAATTTTCCTGAAATTGAAAAGGTACGACCTTTCCTGTTTGTTGTATTTGCTTGCAGTTTAGTTTTCTAATTGTTGTCTGTAGGAACAGATATATAAATGAACTTAATTCTATTAGGCTTAAATTGTTTTTCTGGATATCATTGGCTTTAACCAGTAAAGACTTGGCTAACAGTGATACTGGTGAGGCACACTGATGATCCTTGTGTGTCGTTATCCTAGTGGAGTTGCACTTGGAGATGATTTCGGTAGATTTAGATGATTTGGTAGCATGGCCACGGGTGTTTGGGGAGTACCCATTCACCAATATATGTATATAATTACCTATTTTTAAAGAGTTTGTTGATTTTCTCATGGGGTCTGAGTTACTCCATTAGTCCTGAACTGTGCTGATTTGTTGGCTTTATAATGAGAATGATCTAGTTGTTTACATTAGATTATGTTGCATTTGATATATACGTTGCGTGTGCATATGCATTTGTGTTACGCCCCAGCGGTACCCTAAACGTGAACCCGCCGTACGCAATATTAAAACTTAAGAATGACTATCTTAGTCACTCCGAAAGCTTCCATATCGGTACAAGTGTACATTCACAACAAAGACACGGGAGTATGCATTTTAAGACATTGGCAGCAGAATATGCAAAATAACACTTAATATATATTCATTGAAATAAAAGTCTTACAGCTTCTAAGGGCATTCCCCCGATAATTCATAATACATGGTTCTAAATATAACATAACTGAAGCTAGAAGATTTTAAAAGAAATCTACTTTATAACTTCAAAATAGATTGCCTCCAAAAGCTTCTCAAAATGAGGATTCTACCCAGGGAAAATCAAGATGGTCTCGGGTGCAAAAAGGTAACCCTGCAATATCAAAAGTCTGTAGGAGTATAAGCATGACTAGCTTAGTGAGATATTCCTTACGCAATGGTACTCATAACAACAATCAAACAAGTTTATTAATCAAGCATATGAATGCAACAATCATATGGCCAAACATTACATACGACTATCCGATTTCGTATGTTTGATGGATTTACCCCGCCATCGGTGGTTAGGGAATGCTTTGAACTGGGTCCCAACAACCTCCTCAAAGTTTGCGCGCGTCTTGGGTTCTAACAAACTGTACTACTAGTCCCCGGGCCTTCCATGCCCAAAGCGATCGATCCGGCTCGGCTACACCTTGAGGCCGTATTCCCCCGAACGTCCTAACCCTCAAGATGTAGCTAGGCAGCTTACCCTTCCGGTCCCACGCTGAGGAGTAGTAGCAAAACTTCGAAATGATATACTAAGTGATATGCATGAGCAATTTATTATATGAGGATTTCAATATGACATTAAACCATTTAAAACGATCAAACGATATATGCACACACAACAATACATACATGGAAACGTTTATATCAATCACAAATCGGGTTTCGATATACTTATCGTTTATTGATCGCACACCACGAATCACATACATAATTCCCATAATATCCCATATGCATATCAATTTTATCTTTTCCTAACGTCTAGTGCTCCATTCTACAAACACATGCGCGAATACATAAGCGTAAAGGAAACTCATTCGTCCATAGTGCTCTAGGAGTCGAAGTAATCCTCGGGGAAGGCAAGATCGTGAGCCTTGACACCTAACAAAAAAATACCCAACATGATAGTATTTCATCCAAGATCTATTCCAATTCTATACTTCTCTCTCAATTAATTCGTAAAAATCGTATGGAATGGAAATTCCAACTTAAAATGGCCATAACTTGCTCATTTTAACTCGGAATTTCGCATATTATATACCAATTTCTATCTACTCGAAAAGATCTATCTATTTCTAAGGTTATTTTCATCAAAAGAAGTTATTTGGGCCTCGGAATAGTAGCATACAGATTTGATACGAATTTTCCAAACTTCAAAACTAGAGTTTTCAAACCTTCTTCACTCAAGGGCTTTTGTACAGAAGTATAGATATATTGTATGGTTGAAAAATCCCTTGAATACACATATATACTCGAACCATAAGCATGAATTTAGTGGTGTTGTCTCAACAATGTTCTTGTAGTACAATATGTTTTGAAAGTGAGATAAGCTTAATTTTTGTAAAGAAATTAGTTTTGTTAAGAAAATTTCTTAATTTACTAAAAGTAAGCATCTCTTTCTTTTAACTCCATTTCTTAAATAAAAGTAGTTTTAATCTCTTTCAAATTTTTACTACCTTATTTCTAATGTTTTGGAAAACATAATCTTTTTAAATACTTCATGGTTATATCCACTTTTAAAAGAAATCATCTTATAAGTAAATTTTGAAAAACTTATCTTAGACTTTAGTGTTGGTGAAAAACTTCGACAATTGAATTTAAGAAATCTTTTGTTTAAGTCTAAAGAAACTTTCTTATTTCTTGAAAAGGATATTTATAATAACTTTACTTTATGTATTTCTGTGAAAACCACTAAAACTTGAGCTAGCTTATCTAACTTTAGAAGAATATTTGTTTAAGATAAATTTCAAAGCTTAAGGAAAATAACTTCTTATGTAACAAAATTTATATTTAAAAAGAGTTTTTATTCTATTTTAAAAAACTCATTTCTATTATGATGAGACAATAACAACATATTATGCATGAATGAGAATATGTAACCATGAAAAAAAAAAACAACATAAATAAAATAAATAAAAGCATAAAAGTAAAGTAAAGTATTCGGAACCTTAGCTTCATCAAGGTATCCCGGGACTAAGAATAGACTAGTCCTCAAAAGAAAAGAAAAGTAAGGAAATAAAATTGTTTTGACTTGATATGGACAAGTCTAAGACTAGAAAGACTAGTCTTAATATTGCATAAAACAAGTAAAATAAATAAATTGCAAGACTTGAAAATAAATAAATAACAAGTGACTTATATCTCTAAATAAATATATAATAATACTTATATAAGTTAGGTTAGAAACAATAATAATAATATCAACATAATAGCAACATAAAGTAAATAAGAACATGAACAAAAACACAACATGAATAAATTGTTGCTTCTTTAACTCAATGAGTCTAAGAAACATATACTAAACTCATGTTACGTTATATGAACATGATGAGTAATAAGAGAAGTTTTACCTAAAGTTTTGTGTTGGTTGAAGAAGAAAAGAATGGGTTGTAGTATTATGTGAGAATGGATTTTCTAAGGAAAAGAGAGAACTTGAGAGGGATGTTGGGAAGGAATATTGTGGAGTGATTTTGGAGAGTTTTAGTATGAATTTTTGTTGTGTGAAAGAATGGAAGAGGAATGGGGTATTTATAATTTTTGGAGTGGAAATTAGTGTGATTAAAATTAATTGAAATTGAAATAAATTGATGGAGGAGGGAGGGGATAGGCGCCGGTTTTGTGTTCTTTGTGGGGGGGGGGGGAAGAAATTATTTACTTTGTTTGTTTGTATTAAAAAAAAGTAATGTGTAAAGTATGATGTGATTAAAGTTGTATGGGGAAGGTAAATTGTAACGTATAGGTATGGTAGAGTGTAAGAAAAGTAGATAGAGGAATAGTAATGAATAGCAGAAAAGTACTATGAATAGTAACTAGACAATTAAAATACCGGTAGTAAAGAAAATACGCGTAAAATGCCTATATCTGATATTTTTGGTTACCGAAAAATTCTAAAACTGATATTTTTGAAAACCTTATATTTTTACGAATCTATTGGTGTTGTTGGAATATTTTTGCTATCCGGTGCTCCGAGGCACAGTTTTCGAAAACTGCTCCCGATCGGATCCGAAGGACACTAGAAAAATTCGAATATGATATTTTTAGGCTTTCCTATATTATTACGAACCATATTCCACAATTATCTCAATTTCGTTTTCTAGGGTTTAATAACACGGGATTTCCGGATCTAGATTCATTAGACTAATCGTATAACTAGGTTAACTTTAGGGTTTCATTTCAGCTTCCGTTTCTTAAGGTTTGCTAATATTATCGAAAAATCTAGGGGCTTACAATTTGTTTTATGGATTGGCGCATTGGGCGATTTCGCTCATTTCTTTCATTTTTCAGGTACTGGTGATGAGGATGTAGTATTTGATTTATCTGGTTATGATCCTTACATAGATCATGGGGATGACAATAGCGGTTCAGATTACCCTGTTGAGGAATAGATTTAGATATAGATTTATATGAGAAGAATTTTGAGATCATTTACAATTTTTTTGGAACTATATTATGAATTTATATGTTAAAATGGATTTTTGAAACTTTATGTATTTTGGATTTGTTGGCTTTGGTTTTGCCAACATTGTTTGGATCAACAGGATGTTTGAAAAGATTGTTATTTATAAGTTTTACAGGATTTGAACTTTCTGTTGTATCCTCTGAGAGATTTTATGGAGATTATATTTTATATGTTTTAAATTGTGATGTTAGAATGTTATAGCCTTTGCATGTCATATTTAAGAGAGAACACGTGCGGGTTGTAATTGCTAACAGGCTAGGGCGTTACAAATGGTAAAGCTACACATTAAAAAAAAAAGCCAATAAGCTAGATAATTGATTTTCGATATATAATAATCAATTTGTACCATAACATAGTAGAATTTACTTTAATTGAGGATTGACATAGATACATAAATATGAATATTATCTCTTATTAATTATAAAAAAGCATGACATTCTCAATGAGATAAAAAATAGATAAATTATAAATCATAGAGCTATAAGAATAATAAAAAATGGATATATCAAAGTTTTGATGTTATAAAACTGTTTTTTTTATTAATCTTAACGGCTCGGGTCAATCCTATAGGGTCATAACTACGACCAAACCCGAACCGTGACCCTATAGGGTCACAAAATTTTTTCCAAACCCGTCCCATAACCTTATAAGGTTTTTAGCGGGTTGGGCGGGTCGGGTACTCTATAACTACCCGCCCAGTTGCATCCCTAGTCGGAGAGGACTTAAACCCCTTCCTACCCCTACCCCTGAGAATGGTATAATGGTATAATGAAGAGAAACAGTTATAGAATAAATTAAATATTAAACACTTTATTTCAAACCTTGATTGGTAGCATAGTGGTAGTGGTCCTTTTTTTAATGTCTCATGTCCGTGGATCAATTCCCTACTTCTACACACCTTGTCTTTTATTTATTAAGTAAGTGTGCAACGACTGTTTCTAACTTTTACTGAGCAACATTTAATTATAGATAGTTTTCTTATAAAACTGATTCATGATTCATTAAAATAAAAAAGGAAATGCTATATAGATAATTTATCATATTATATATTACTTATAATTTGGTAGATATTGTTAAATCTAACGAAGCAATTTGTGAGTGCTTAAGGGACCTTAATTGTTGGACTTAAAATAATGATAATTTGTGCTTTTGATAAGGAAAAACCATAACACTAAGTTTATGTAATCAAGTGTTTTTCCTTGAACAATACAATCATCATACAAAGGAAAGGTTTGGACCAGTGTGCTATTCCTTTGCAGCAAGTTTGATATTACACAATAGGTCTAGATTGTTTCACAAAGTTCTGGACCTTTTAAACACCTTAACAAAGAAGTGCTCTGGAGGTTTGGACCATTGCATAACAATTAGACCGTTTAAAGAATAGAAGATCAAGATGACCAAGAGGTCTGAACTATTATGAAATGGTCCGAACCTTTTGATGATTAGAAGCTCGACTTATTCCAAGATGACTAAAAGGTCCAGGCCATACAAAAAGGTCCGGAACCGTTGCAACTTTTATAGCCATTGAATAGCATTTAATGCAAGATTGAACTTGAGGATTCTTGTCTCAAACATCCACTTTTTGCTACTTGATATATAAAAGCTTATGGGTAGATTAAATGAGATATTGAAAAGCTTTCATTTTCATCTAAACAAAGAAATCATTTTCTCTATCATTTGTACTTTTGTGAATTAATTCAAACCCCTAGTTAGGAGTATGTGAAAAGTGTAGTGCCTTGTTCTTTGTCTTGCAACTCTTGTAAACAGTACTGCACTTATATTTGTTTGAGAAACACTTTGTAGCTCATTTGAGCTTTGTTAAATTGGTGATTAATAGTGTGTGAATCCCTCATTGGAGGCATTGGTGTGACTGTGGAGTTTAAGAAGTGGACCAAACTCCACGTTGAAATTTTGGGCTTGATTCTCTCATCTTTACTTTTTATTTATTGCATATATATTGTTGATATATTGGCTTGTGTTTGTTAAAGTAGCCTTCAAATTTTAATTTAGGGCAAAATTACACAAATACTTAATTCACTCCCCTCTTAGGTATTTTACCTAGTGTATTAGGTGATTTTCATTAGTCGTCCTTTCTTATTAAAACGATATGATTTAAAAACATTAATAATGAAATATCTCATACATTATCAAAACAATTTTTTCAAACACTTTATTGGTTATTTTTCAAAATGTTTAGAAATCTCTTACAATTTTTATCACATGTACAATGTATTTCATATCTTAATTTTTACATTTCTAATAAGAGCAATGTCACTGTCATGGAAATAACATGGAAAAGGTTTCAAACCATAATTAAAAATTTATCATGACTTGATTACCATATAAATCTAACCTTATGTAGAAACATAAATGGGGACAAATCATTACATTTGAAGGAGGATTTTGACCTTCCATTCATTTTCCTTTAATATCATAAATATCATTAAAATATGATAATTGTCATCAACTATCTCAGACAAATAACGAGTCCCTTCTTATGACATCCGATAAAATAAATTTTCTCGACAGTTTTCTACTAAGTTTCTAAAAACCCATGAAAATATAATACTTTATGTAATCAAGATTTTTGTAATTATTTTTCTTGTTTTATGTTTTTCTCATTTTTTTTTCATTTTATTTCATTTCAACCAAATAAATTAATAAACAATATCTCATGATATGTACTATAATTATAAAAAGAAATTACTTTGTAATACGGATAAATCCAACATGGACTTAAAAAGGAGAAAACTTGGCCTCCCCCTTAATAACAATTCTATGTCCATCCCTAGATGAACATATGACCTTGAAGTCTCGCCTCATATCTTAATTAATAGCGAGACTTATCTCTTATATATGTAGTGATAGGAATCATGGGTCACATGAACTAATAGCTTGGGCTAGATTTAAAGGGAATTTATCACTCGTGGCAATCACTATCAGGATCACGCCCATGACAACTATAGTGATAGAGCCAAAGTTTGGACGTCGAGCTCTAATAGAGATCACGGGCTCCATGTTGGCCATGATGGGGATTACACCCCGTATGCCACACGTGACAAGGATAGTCATCACATCATCATCGAATAGTTTGAAGACCAGAGGAGATAATACGCGGAGTTACGCTTATGATGCCAGCCGTTATCAGCCTTATGATGCCCGTGACTGCTTGAAACTTGAAGACGAATTTTAATTTGAGCAGATCATGGCCCATGTCACTCTTGTGGTCGATAAGGTGATACCTTTCCCTATTTTTGCGTTGTTTTAAGTAATTGTTTCTTATTTTATTTGTTTGTTTTTTATTTTTCCAAGTTTACCCTTGTCTAGTTTGTGGGAGTATAAAAAGGGTATTAGAGATATGTTTAGACATTAATTGTTAAGTTCTTGCCCTCTTGAACGTTTTCTTGTCTTTTGCGACTAATTACTTCTTGAATAAGATTAAGTATTCTTTTCAAGATTAATCTTTGTTTTTTCTCTTCATCGTTATTGATTGAGCAGAACAATTAGTTTAATTCTATCTTTGGTGCATCGTATCCCAAAATTGGTTGATCATATCCTTTAATTTTCAATTTTCCATAATTCATAAAACCCAAAAACATACTTTAACCCTAGATATCATAATATAATGTTATGTTTGCTAATTACTCAAATTCTCTAATCCATATCATCTTGGTATCAGAGTTTGAGCGGCGGATTGTGGTTTAGGGCTTTCATAATAAATTTCTTGCTTGGTAAGTTTCATAATTTTAATTGCTTGTGCTGTAAGTTTGATTCTTTTATAGGATGTCGGGAAAATCTGACAAGAATGGAGATGGTAAGACCCTTAAGATTGAGAACACCATTAATATGAGTGAGTTTATGGATTTCATAAAGGAGATGATACATGGAATGTAAACAATGATGAGACAATAAAGCAAAACCCTAAGGAATGTTGAGCAAATTATAAGGAGAAACCCTCAAACTCATGAAACACATGAACAAAAAGTTGTCGAGGAATTGGAGTATAATCCGGAAACGAAATACCTATGGTGGACATGGAGTAGTAGATGGCCACAGAAGAGATGGTGAAAGAGTTAAAGGGAATGTTCACCAACCAATATGTGGTCATTGAGTTAGGGATTATAAAGATGATTTTGATGATCACCGTAATGGATATAGGGCTAGACGGTTATGCGACATTGAGACTGTAAAATTGAAAGTGCCATCTTTTGATGGTACCGGAGCAGCGAATAAATATTTTGATTGGGATGATCAAATTGAAAAACGCTTTGATTATCATGGTTGTGATAATGTACAGTGAGTTAAGCTTGTTGCGATTGAGTTTAAGGGCTATGCTTCATATTTGTGGAGGAATGTATTAGCTAATAGGAGGAGAAATGAAGAACGAGATACAACTAAATGGGCTGGGATGCGCAAGTTGTTGCAGCAAAGGTTCGTTCTGGATTACTATAGACAAGATTTGTATATAAGGAAGTAAAAGTATGGGTGAGTATTCAAGAGTTTGACATCCTCTTTAGGCGTAGTCAAATCATGAAGACTTCGAATCAATTTATTGTGAGGTTTATTATAGGGTTAAAATCTAAAATTGCTGATGTAGTTAAACTTCAAAGGATTGATACCTTGGAGGAAGCAGTGGTGATGGCAGAAAAGGTTGAGAGGCAACGCAAATCTCATAGATCTTTAGGTAACTATTCTAAATATGAAAGTAGTCTGATGATAAAAAGGAGACTATTAATCGTCACAAGGTTGATGAAAAGCATGAATCTAGTCATGAGAAGCCTAATGATGAAAAGGTAAAGTTGGTTTCTAAACCAAGGAATTCTAGTAGTGCTGGGAAGAAGATTAGAGATATTAAATGTTTTAGATGCTTAAGTTTTGGACATATGGCTACTCAATGTCCGCATACACATGCTTTTAATATTCGTGGAGGTTGTTTGGAGAGTGATGGTGAAGGGGAAAAAGGCAACTATACCAATTTTGGCAAGGAAAGTGAGGAAGAGGTGCAAGATGAACAATGAATAGGGCCTGCTATACCATTGAATGGTGTGTTGATGAGGAGTTTGAGTGTGACACTAGCGATTGATCACAAACAGTAGAAGAATGTATTCCATATTAAGTTTTTGGTGAAGGGGGTTGCTTATGTAGCCATCATTGATTCATGTAGTTGCACTAATATTGAGACAACGACACTTGTAAAGAAGTTACTACTTCTAATCACCCCTATCCATAACCGTATTGGTTACATTGGCCCAATGATAAAGGATCTGGTCATGTCACTATATAGGTATTGTTAGTGTTTTTGCCCAAGGCCAAATATTTGATATTTTCATTTTATAATTTGTTAAGAACAATAAAATGATTATTCCCAATCGGATTAATAATTCTTATGTTTATAAATTATTTAATAAATTTATTTTATAATTTATTATTATCCCTAATAAGATTAGGGGACTAAAGTTATTATTCGCATGAATAATAGACTTTAGTATAAATATAACATAAGACGCTCTCCTAGGGTTAATGACATGTGTTGTCAAAAGAAATTTTCGAAACCTTAGAGAGAGTGTGAGAAATTCGTATCTTTAGGAGCCCCTTCGAAACCAAATCTAGAAGCGTTCTAGATTACGCTAGCACGCAAGAGGAGAATCCAAATCAAGGTCATTCTCGTGTGGATACCATAGAGGGCATTCGCAACGTGGCAACATCTACAGATCCGTATCATCAAATAGCTTTTTGACATCGAATAAGGTGTTAAAACTTGAACTTTTATTTTCGTTTTTGTATCTAATAAAAAACACATGGATATGGAATTAGGGTTTTAATTTTAAAGAAAAATTCCGCTGCAAAACTGATAATAAAACCCAACAGTGGTATCAGAGCCGCTTGTGTTTTTGATTTGATCGAAATTATGTTATGATTTGCATGTGATGCGAATATAAATTGCCTTCTTGTTTATGATTGAATTCGTATTCTATTCATATGATGATATGAAATTGTTTTATTTGAAAATTCGAATCTTTTATGTATTGCATATGATGATATGCATAAATCGTTTTATTTGATATTCGAATCTTGTATATATTGCATGTGATGATATGAAATCGTTTTTGTTTGAAATTCGATTAGATCGAATCTATTGTGGTACACGGATTAAAATTTGTTTAGATAACATGTAATCTGTTTTGGTCGTTAATGTTATGTGTCGAACAGATTAATAAAAATTTTATCCACACGATGTTGTCAATTGGATTGACAGAGGTTTGGTGGCAGTGGGGTTAATTATTCGAGAAAGTCGAAATAAAAACTAGGGTTCTTGGAGAGAAACCCTAATTGTTATGTATGACATAACATAATCCATGAACATATAGATGTTTATGACGAAACAGAATAACGTCCTTGCTAAAAAAAATGTATATATATAATACACAGACATATTGATGAATGTGTAACGATATACATTGACTTACCACGAGTATGCCCTGAGAATATAGTAAGTCCTGGACAGTCTAGAATTATGTCGATATATGAGACATGAATTTCTCAGAAAAATTCAAGGATATTTGTACTAGGAAATGTATATTTTAAGGATGTTTTTCTTAAGGCGTTGAATGATTTTGCAAATATAGATTTATAAAAATCGTTTAACTTCTGGAGCGCTGCCCCAGACCCTGCCCGCTATCCTGATAGCAGGACCGCCATTCGGGGCGCTGCTCCCTGACCCCCCTAAAGTATTCGACTTAATCACACTTAACATTAATGCGCTTTTGAAGTGTTTTATGTTACATGTTCTTGTGAGTGCTTAAGTTATATGTATGGTGCATAGTATGGCCCTTAGGACTTATCTGAATGGCAGGTTCTATTTATTCATTTCATGGGTTGTAATTTTATAAATACGACCTGCGTGTCGTTTTGTTTATTGTAATTTAATTTTACTAGTTGTAGTAGGATTTTTGTATCTTTTTCATCATTGTAATGGAAGACATGAAGATGTAATGAAGACCTTTCCCAATCCATGATGATGGAGAAGTGAGAGCCTTGATGAAGATACAAGGAGTTTTTCAACTCAGATCCATGTTGATGGATCTTTACCTTAAGATCGTGCTATTGGTCTTCATATTGGCTTATGAAGATCAATATAGATTAAGGGCCATGCTATGACACGTTTTTATATTATGCATAACATGATAATATGCTGACATGTATGTGATACCATGTTTACAACCATATACTTAATATCCTTTACATGTGATAATAAGATAAAATATCACCCTTTTAAATCCCTCAAATAATATTAAGTCATGAAAATGCCTTCCATAGTTCGACACTTGTCAAGACTTAGATCGTCTAATTGTAGGTTCTGCCAAAGCAGGGTGCAATAGACTATCCTAGTCACACAAGGTGAATAATGGTGCTATCCACATGTCGTAATGGTTAGACTTAAATAGGCTATCAAAACGGTTTTGGGCCTATGGCATTAGATGGGATTAGTAGGCCGGGACATGTGATGTCAATCCCATAACGAGAGTTACATTTGATGTAATTGGAAAGGGTTTCCTACCTAAATAACTAAATTTTGGGTGTCATGCCATAGCTGACTCAGGGTTTAGTGAAATATGGATCTTGACCCACTAAGAAACTTTATTTAATGGTTTCCAAATTAATACTAGAGGGTTATTAATTTGATAAAAATAGTGGGACTATGAAAATGGCTTAAATAAAGATAATTAACTTTGCATACCTCTATATGTAGATCATGGCAACCAACAACACAACCTTGCGATCAATTCTTGAAAAGGATAAGCTGAATAGTAAAAACTTCCTTGATTGGTATCGTAACTTAAGAATTGTTCTTAAGCACGAGAGGAAGTTGTATGTGATTGATGAGGCAATCCCTGATGAACCTGCTCCTGATGCTCCAAGAGCTGAAAGAAATGCTTTTAGTAAGCATAAGGAAGACTCATTGGATGTGACCTGCATTATGCTTGCCACCATGGAACCTGAGCTTCAGAAGCAAATGGAAGACATGGAGGCGTACGATATGATCGTACACCTAAAGGAAATGTTCCAAGAACAGGCAAGACATGAGAGATTTGCAGTCACCAAGGAGCTGAATTCTTGTAAAATGGCTCCAGGTAGCTCTGTGAGTACACATGTACTCAAGATGAAGAGCTATATTGATAGACTTGAGAAGCTTGGCTCTCCAGTTTCTAGGGAGATGGCTACGGATTTGATCCTAGGCTCTTTGCCTCCTAGCTATGACCAGTTTGTGATGAACTACAACATGCACAAAATGGATGTGTCTATCATGGAGCTGCATGGGATGCTTAAGAATGCAGAACAAAATGTTAAAACAAATAACAATGTTCTGATGGTTCAAAAGGGACAAGGCAAAAAGAGAAATGCCAATGGTAGAGGCAAGGGTAAAGCAAAAGGTCATACCAAAGCAAAAAGGCCCAAGCCTCAACCTAAGGCCAAGCCACCCAAGGAAGGGGTTTGTTTCTTCTGCAATGAACCAGGTCATTGGAAGAGGAACTGCAAGCTCTATTTGGAAGATCTAAGAAAGAAGAAGGGTAGTGAGACTACTGCTTCAGGTATTTATGTTATACAAGTCAATCTATCTACTTCTACATCATGGGTATTAGATACTGGATGTGGGTCTCACATTTGTGTAAATGTGCAGGGTCTAGCAAAGTAGAAAGTTGGCTAAAGGTGAAGTGGACCTACGTGTAGCAAATGGAGCAAGGGTTGCTGCATTAGCTGTGGGAAATTTTGAATTAACTTTGCCTTCTGGACTTATTCTGATTTTAAATAATTGTTATTATGTGCCTGCTATGAGCAGTAACATTATTTCAGTTTCATGTTTGGACAAGGATGGTTTTAGATTTATTATTGAGAATAATACAATCTCCATCTATCGTGGAGACATCTTTTATGGTATTGCTCATTTGATGAATGGTCTCTATATTCTAAACTTTGATGAATCTGATCATAAGTCCATTTATAACATTAATACCAAAAGGTTCAAATCTAACAGTTTGAATCCAACTTACTTCTGGCATTGTCGTTTAGGCCACATTAATGAGAAACGCGTATCAAAGCTTCATCAAGATGGGCTTTTAGATTCATTTGATTTTGAATCATATGAATCATGCGAATCTTGTTTGATGGGAAAGATGACAAAGGCTCCTTTCACAGGACAAAGTGAGAGAGCTAATGACTTACTGAGCCTAATACATACCGATGTATGTGGACCATTAAGTTCACTGCTAGAGGAGGTTACTTGTACTTCATTACTTTTACAGATGACTTTAGTAGGTATGGATATGTATACCTAATGAGGCATAAATCCGAATCATTTGAAAAGTTCAAAATGTTCAAAAATGAAGTACAAAATCAACTTGGCAAAATATAAAAACGCTTCGATCAGATCGAGGTGGTGAATATTTAAGCCAAGATTTCTCTGATTATCTTAAGGATTGTGGGATAATCTCACAATTGACTCCTCCAGGAACACCACAATGGAATGGTGTTTCTGAAAGGAGAAATCGAACTTTATTAGATATGGTTCGATCAATGATGAGTCAGACAGATCTTCCAATATCCTTTTGGGGATATGCCTTAGAAACTGCTGCGTTTATATTGAACAGGGTTCCATCAAAATCGGTTGAAAAGACACCATACGAGTTATGGAATGGGAAATGTCCTAGTTTGTCTTTTCTAAAGATATGGGGGTGATGCTTATGTTAAACGACAGGTGTCTGATAAGCTAGCAGCTAAATCTGACAAATGCTTCTTTGTGGGATATCCTAAAGAGACAAAAGGATACTACTTCTACAACCAATCTGAGAACAAAGTGTTTGTTGCTCGTAATGGTCATTTTCTAGAAAGAGAATTTGTCTCTAAAGGAATCAGTGGGAGTACGATTCAACTCGAAGAAGTTCGAGAACCACAGACTAGCATAGAACCCATGATAGATGTTCAATCAGACTCGCAATTAGTTGCTGAGCCTGAACCACTAACTGAAGGCCCACGTAGGACTAGTAGGATTCATCACGAGCCTGAGAGATATGGATTTCTCGTTACTGACAATCGCGATGTGATGCTCATAGACCAAGATGAGCCCACATCATACCAGGAAGCAATGATGGGCCCCGTGTCACGCCCCAGTGGGTACCCTAAACGTGACAGCCCGCCGTACGCAATATTAAAACTTAAGAATGACTACCTCAGTCACTCGAAAGCTTCCATATCAGTACAAGGCGTACATTCACAACAAAGGGAGACCGGTGGAGTAATGCATTTTAAGACATTGGCAGCGGAACATGCAAAATAACACTCAATATATATCATTGAAATAAAAGTCTTACAGCTTCTAAGGGGCATTCCCCCGATAATTCATAATAACATGGTTCTAAATATATCATAACTAAGCTAGAAGATTTTAGAAGAAATCTACTCTATAACTTCAAAATAGATTGCCTCCAAAAGCTTCTCAAAATAAGGATTCTACCCGGGGAATCAAGGTGGTCTCGGGTGCAAAAGATAATCCTGCAATATCAAAAGTCTATAGGAGTATAAGCATGACTAGCTTAGTGAGATATTCCTTATGCAATAGTACTCATAACAACAATCAAACAAGTTTATTATCAAGCATATGAATGCAACAATCATATGATCAAACATTACATACGACTATCCGGTTTCGTATGTTTGACGGATTTACCCCTCCATCGGTGGTTAGGGAATGCTTTGAACTGGGTCCCGAACAACCTCCTCAAGTTTGCGCGCGTCTTGGGGTTCCAACGAACCGTACTACTAGTCCCCGGGCCTTCCATGCCCAAAGCAATCGATCCGGCTCGGCTACACCTTGAGGCCGTATTCCCCGTACGTCCTAACCGTCAAGATGTAGCTAGGCAGCTTACCTTTCCGGTCCCACGCTGAGGAGTAGTAGCAAAACTTCGAAATGATATTCTAAGTGATATGCATGAGCAATTTATTATATGGGGATTTCAATATGGCATTAAATCATTTAAAGCGATCAAACAATATTTGCACACATAACAATACATACATGGAATCATTTATATCAATCACAAATCGGGTTCCGATATACTTATCGTTCATTGATCGCACACAATGAATCACATACATAATTCCCATAATATCCCACATGCTTATCAATTTTATCTTTTCCTACATCTAGTGCTCTATTCTACAAGCACTTGCGCGAATACATAAGCGTAAAGGAAACTCACTCGTCCATAGTGCTCTAGGAGTCGAAGTAATCCTCGGGGAAGACAAGATCGTGATCCTCGACACCTAAACAAAAGAAATACCCAACATGAGTATTTCATCCAAGATCTATTCAAGTTCTATACTTCTATCTTAAAGAATTCGTAAAATCGTAAGAAATGGAAATCCCAATTAAAATGGCCATAACTTGCTCATTTTAACTCGGAATTTCGCATATTATATACCGATTTCTACCTACTCGAAAAGATCTATCTATTTCTAAGGTTATTTTCATCAAAAGAAGTCATTTAAGTCTTGTAATAAAAGCGTACAGATTTGATACGAATTTTCCAAACTTCAAAACTAGAGTTTTCAAACTTTACTTTACCCAAGGGCTTTTGTACAAAAATATAGATATATAGTATGGTTGAAAAATCCCTTGAATTTAGGTATATATATGTATAAACTCAAACTATATGCATGAATTTGGTGTTGTCTCAACAATGGTTTTGTAAAACACATGTCTTGAAAGGGAGATGAGCTTAAGACTTGAAAAGAGTTAGTTTTATTTTGAAAATTTCCTAAATTATTATAAATGAGTATTTCTTCCTTTTAACTCCATTTCTTAGTTATTAATCTTCAAAAGTAATTTTCATCTTTCAAGATTTTCATAAATTTATTTCTAGGGGTTTGGAAACATATAGTTTTTCTAAATATTTCATAGTTATATCCACTTTTAAAAGAAATCATCTTATAAGTACATTTTGGAAAACTTATCTTAGACTTTAGTGTTGGTGGAAAACTTTGACAATTGAATTTAAGAAATCCTTTGTTTAGGTCTAAAGAAACTTTCTTATTTCTTTGAAAAGAGATTTCATAATAATTTTACTTTATGTATTTCTTGGTGGAAACCACATATTATTACTAAAACTTGAGCTAGCTTATCTAACTTTAGAAGAATATTTGTTTAAGATAAATTTCAAATCTTTAAGGAAAACAACTTCTTATGTGACAAAATTTATATTTAAAAAGAGTCTTATTCTTATTTAAGAAAGCTATTTCTATTATGTTTGAGACAATAACAACATATTCATGCATGAATGAGAATATGTAACCATGAAGAATATAAAAACAACATAAAAATAAATGAGAGCATAAAAGTAAAGTCAAGTCAATGAATCCCGGGACTAAGAATAGACTAGTCCTTAAAAGAAAAGAAAAGCAAGAGAGACTAGTCTTAAGAACAACTTGAAATTAAATAAATTGCAAGACTTGAAAATAAATAAATAACAAGTGAGCTTATATGCTCTAAATAAACATACATATATATATATATATGGATAATACAAATAATAACAATATTAACATAATAGTAACATAAAGAAAATAAGAACATGAACAACAACAAAACATGAATAAATTATTGCTTCTTTAACTCAATGAGCCTAAGAAACATACACTAAACTCATGTTAAGTTATATGAACATGATGAGTATATAAGAGAAGTTTTTACCTAAGCTTTATGTGTTGGTTGAAGAAGAAAAGAATGGGTTTAGTATTATGTGGGAATGGATTTTCTAAAGAAAAGAGAGAGCTTGAGAGAGATGTTGGGAGAGGAATTTTGTGGAGTGATTTTGGGAGAGTTTTAGTATGAATTTTTGTTGTGTGAAAGAATGGAAGAGGAAGAGGGTATTTATAGATTTTTGGAGTGGAAATTTGTGTGTTTAAAATTAAATGAAATTGAAATAAAAATAGATGGAAGAGGGAGCATAGGGGCACCGGTTTTGAGTGTATAGAGGGGGAGAAATAATTATTTTTGTTTGTTTTGTATTAAAAGAAATAATATGTAAGGTATGATGTGATTAAAGTTGTATGGGGAAGGTAAATTGTAAGATTTAGGTATGGTAGAGTGTAAGAATAGAGTATAAAAAAAAGTAGAGATAGGTGAATAGTAATGAATAGTAGAAAGGTACTATGAATAGTAGACTAGACAATTAAAATACCGGTAGTAACGAAAATACGCGAAAAAGGCCTATATCTGTTATTTTTAAATACCGAAAAATTCTAAAACTGATATTTTTGAAAACCTTATATTTTTACGAATCTATTGGTGTTGTCGGAATATTTTTGTTATTCGGTGCTCCAGGGCACGATTTTCGAAAACTGATCCCGATCGGATCCGAAGGATACTAGAAAAATTCAAATATGATATTTTTAGGCTTCCCTATGTTATTACGAACTGTTTTCCACAACTATCTCGATTTCGTTTTCTAGGGTTTAAGAACATGGGTGTGCCGAATCTAGATCCACTAGACTAATCGTGTAACTAGGTTAACTTTAGGGTTTCATTTCAACTTCCGGTTCTTAGGGTTTGCTAATATTATTGAAAAATCTAGGGGCTTACACCCTGACTCTGAGAAATGGTTATTAGCCATGAGATCTGAAATGCAATCTATGTATGACAATCAAGTATGGACTTTGATTGATCCACCCGATGGTGTGAAAACTATTGGATGTAAATGGGTTTTTAAGAAGAAAATTGACATGGATGGCAATGTGCATACCTACAAAGCATGACTAGTTGCAAAAGGTTTTAAACAAACTCATGGTATAGACTATGATGAAACCTTTTCACCTGTAGTCATGCTTAAGTCTGTGAGAATTCTTCTTGCCATAGCTGCATATTATGACTATGAGATATGGCAAATGGATGTCAAGACAGCCTTCTTGAATGGAAACCTCATTGAGGATGTGTATATGACATAACCCAAGGGATTTGTTAATTCGAGGAATTCACATAAGGTATGTAAGCTTCAAAGGTCCATTTATGGATTGAAGCAAGCATCTTGAAGTTGGAATCTTCGTTTTGATGAAGCAATCACAGAGTTTGATTTTATCAAGAATGAAGATGAATCTTGCGTTTACAAGAGAGTTAGTGGGAGAGTAGTAGTTTTCTCGGTGCTTTATGTAGACGACATATTGCTCATTGGAAATGATATTCCTACATTACAAAAGGTCAAAACATGGTTAGGAAATTGTTTCTCAATGAAGGACTTAGGTGAGGCTACCTATATTCTAGGCATCAAGATCTATAGAGATAGATCTAGAAGGATAATTAGCCTAAGTCAAAGTGCATACATTGACAAGGTACTAAAAAGGTTTAGTATGGAGAATTCCAAAAGAGGATTTCTGCCAGTATCACATGGAATTAAATTGAGTAAGACTCAATGTCCCACTTCAAAAGAAGAACGGGAACGCATGAGTAGGATTCCATACGCCTCAGCTATTGGTTCCATCATGTATGCCATGTTATGCACTCGACCAGATGTTGCTTATGCTTTAAGCATCACAAGTAGGTACTAATCAGATCCAGGTGAAAGTCACTGGATAGTAGTAAAAAACATTCTAAAGTACTTAAGAAGGACTAAGGATGTGTTTTTGACATATGGAGGTCAGGAAGGTGATCTTGTAGTAAATGGTTACACAGATGCCAGCTTCCAATCTGATTTAGATGATTTTCGATCGCAATCTGGTTATGTGTTTTGTTTGAATGGAGGTGTTGTAAGCTGGAAGAGTTCCAAACAGGACATAATTGCAGATTCTACTACGAAGGCTGAGTACATAGCAGCATCAAATGCAGCTAAGGAAGTAGTTTGGATCAAGAAGTTCATTAGTGCATTGAGAGTTATTCCTAGCATTGCAAATCCAATGGACCTTTATTGTGACGATAATGGGGCCATTGCACAGGCTAAGGAACCAAGATTACACCAGCGATCCAAACACATACTCAGGCGTTACCATCTCATTCGAGAAATCATTGAAAGAGGAGATGTTAAGATATGCAGAGTACCCACAAATGATAATGTTGCAGATCCATTGACTAAGTCTCTTCCCCAGTCTAAACATGATAGTCATACTAGAGCACTGGGCATTAGACTTATGATTGAGTAGAGCTAATGCAAGTGAGAGATTGCTAGTGATGTACCATAGCACATATGGATTTTATGTCATTTGGATATTTATTATCTTTATAAGCCATTCTATTTTTCAAGGTTTATTATTGGCCTTTTTACCTTGATAAAATAATTCCATGAGTAATTTTGTTATTCCTTATATCATTAAAGTATGTGACTTTAATAGTAAAACCATAAAGGAATAAATAACTTTATTCTAAATTATCCCTAATCGTTCATTATATGGAATAATAATGAATTAAGATTAGTATGTAGGCTGGATGATGGTCATGTTTTACTGATCATGGATATAAGATATCATTTCAGCACATAGATACATGTAAGAGTACATTGTATTGGAATGACCAATTATGAGAATACTATATGGATCAATATGATAAGTATTTCTCATTACAGTAATTATTTAAGTCCTTTGACCTGATGACACCATAGACTTCTACATAACAAACTCCATATTTTAAGTCAGTTCTTTATCATCTTTAATCAAATGATTATAAGACTGATATTAGATATGAATAAGTTATGTGGAGGAATGTGAGTGTTCATGAGGGAATTTGTCCCTCTCATTAAGTTGAGAGAGATATTTTGGGCCCCTTGTTGAGTAAGATTGAGATATGCATGGCCATGCTCAAATGAATTGATAAGGAGTTATCAATGTTATTTGTTTAAGTCAGTTAAACTCTGGATTCAAGAAATAGGTGATTAAATAATATAAGTGTGTATTGATCCACACCTTAGTTTAATCATAAGATGTCACGTGACAAAGGGACTAAATAATTAACTGTCTATAAGGTAAAATCGGATCACCGATCTTCACTTAATTTGGTAGGCATAATGTCTTGCTAGAGGCCGCTTATGTCTTGTAGGTCAAAAGGGTTTTTGATCTACTGCCAACATTAAGTGAACCTACAGGGTCACACACAAAAAAATGAACTAAAGGATCAGGAATTGATATAAATAAGTCTGATGGGAATGATAAAGTCATTATTAATCTTAATTTGTTAAGATTGATAAATAATTATTTGGCCTAGTGCAAGTGGAGATTGTTAGTGTTTTTGCCCAAGGCCAAATATTTGATTTTCATTTTATAATTTGTTAAGAACAATAAAATGATTATTCCCAATCGGATTAATAATTCTTATGTTTATAAATTATTTAATAATTTATTTAGTAAATTATTTTATAATTTATTATTATCCCTAATAAGATTAGGGCACTAAAGTTATTATTCGCATCAATAATAGACTTTAGTATAAATAGAACATAAGACGCTCTCCTAGGGTTAATGACATGTGTTGTCAAAAGAATTTTCGAAACCCTAGAGAGAGTGTGAGAAATTCGTATCTCTAGGAGCCCCTTCGAAACCAAATCTAGAAGCGTTCTAGATTGCGCTAGCACGCAAGAGGAGAATCCAAATCCAGGTCATTCTCGTGTGGATACTATAGAGGGTGTTCGCAACGTGGCAACGTCTACAAATTCGTATCATCAAATAGCTTTTTGAAATTGAATAAGGTATTAAAACTTGAACTTTTATTTTCGTTTTCATATCTAATAAAAAACACATGGATACTGGAATTAGGGTTTTAATTTTAAAGAAAAATTCCGCTGCAAAACTGATAATAAAACCCAACAGGTATCAGTTCCTATTTTCTTTACCTAATCATAATACTGATGAGGTTCATTGTGATGTTGTACCTATGAATGCATCTCATATCTTGTTGGGATGTCCGTGTTTATTTGATCGAATTGTGAATCATAAAGGTAAAGATAACACCTATTCTTTTGTTCAATGGAAGGAGAATTAATTGTTCCTATGAGTCCCAAAGATGTGAAACACAAACATATAGAGTTAAATCCTCCTAAGAAAGAGTCATTATTGTTGGAACCCAAGGCAGCTGAAAGGAACGTATCATTGGGCAATTGAAGTACTTGTTACTTGTGGGACGAAATTTGGAGATAAGGGTGTTTTTTTTTATTCAAGGTGAGTTTCATCAAGATTTAAGGGACAATCTTCATGAGCCCCAGGGAGATGAAAGGAATCATGGGTCATATGGACCAATAGCTTAGGCTAAAGTTCAAGGGAATTTATCATCTGAGGCGATCACCACCACAATCATGCCCATGACGATGATAGTGATAGAGTCAAAGTTTGGATGTCAAGCTTCATTAGAGATTACAAGCTCCATGTTGACTATGATGGGGATTACACCCCCTGTGTAGCTCGTGACAAGGACAATCATCACATCATGATTAAATAGTTTGACTAGAAGAGATAACAAGTCTATGATAGATTGAAACTTAAAGAAGAATTTTGATCTGAGGGGATCATAGCCGTGATCGACTAGGTGATATCCATCATTGTTTTTGTCTTGTTTTAAGTAATTGTTTCCTATTTTATTTGTTGTGACATGTTTGGGAATTAATTGTTGAGTTTTTTGCTCTACAATGTTATCTTATCCTTTGTGATTAATTGTTTCTTGAATAATATTAAGTATTCATTTCAAGATTGACTTTTGTTGTTTCTCTTCATCGTGCATAATATCGATTGAGCAAAACAACTATTTCGATTTTATCTTTGGCGTGTTATATTCAAGGATCGGTCAATCATATCTTTTAATTTTTAGTTTTTCATGATTCATAAAACCCAAAAACATACTTTAAACCCTAGGTCACAATATAATGCTAAATCCGTTAATTACTTGGAATTCCCAATCCATATCATGTAGACAAAAGAGGAGAGTTTCGCCTCATATCAATGCTTCTCGAATTTTTAGCAAGGGGTGATTGATGAAAACGATTCTATCATTATTGGTTGGTTGCATGGCCCATATAAGGTGACAATTCACTATGAACCACCCTTGAAATTAAGAATTAAAGGAAGTTATCGCAAAAAGGTAAAAAAAAAAAAAACTATAGGTTTTCTATTTTTTTTTTAACTTTTGGGATTGGTTTGTAAATTAAGCTATCTATTGTCGTAGGTTGATCACCCAATCCATTATTGTTTGGTGTAGCTTTTACTAGTCACCTTAAAGTTATGGGGTCCCTAGTTACCAAGCACACAAGGTTAATCTACCTCCTTTGGTTGTGGCAAGCTACCCTTTCATTTTGCAATAGGCACCAATGGCCCTTATAATTTTAGTTTTTAATTTTTTTTTCTTTTATTGTGTTTTTTTTATTATTATGTTGTTTAATTAATATGTTTATAATATTATTTTATTAAGTAATTATTGTAAACCAATGAAAGTTGACACCATTAAGAATGGATGAAGACTTTGGAGATATCTGAAGTTCTTTTTACAAAAGTTAAAAACAATGTTAAGGACTTAGAAATATAAAAGAAACTAAAGGAAAAAAAATATAGATAGAGAAAGAGTAAGTAATTTGTAAATGGGCTTAAAATCATAAATATTATTATTTAGACTTGATTCATGGACTAACTGATAGGACCCAGAGAGTCCAGTTCCTTTATTGGGATGCTTTGGGAAGATTTGACTTGGTAGGTTCGCAGTAGTGATTGTTGAATTGGTTCACTGCATCTAACCTTTTTCGGGTAAGCTTATACACACAAGAAATAACTATTGGCATTGGCCCATAAGGAACTCATTCAAAATCACCATGAATTGAGCTTGCTCCATCTTATCTGTCAATCACAGAAATGATCTAGCGGCTATAATTCATGCTAAGTATCTATAAATTCTCAGTCACTTCTTCTCATTTGAGAACTCATTGGAGAGAGCAGACAAACGATATTTGATAGAGGAGGCTTCTTTCACATAGATCAAATAAGGTACCTTAAGTGATCACCACTCCAATTGCTCAAGAACTGTAAGGTTGACTTGATGCGCATGGTCTATTTATGCTCCTGTGCCTGTCACTTATACATTCGAGACACTAAGACTGTCTATCTCTCCTCCTCGTCATTCTCTCCAAGCCATCTCATCATCATGTGCCACCTCCTTAGTAACACTCTAAAGTCACATGCAAGACACAAGATTCATGCAATATGCTTGTGACTACTTTAGGAAGAATCCTGCATCTACATAGTTCAAACCAAAACATAGATAAACAATGAAAACTTTTTCCGTATTTTTCCCGTCTTAAAACTATGGTCAATGTGGTTGCAGGTAATATGCTCTTAACAAGTCTAGAATTTAAACGTAGGTGCAAAATAAAAAAGAAAATCTTTGTCTAAAGAAAAGAGTAAAAACATTAAAAGCAACACCAATCAACAAGTTCAAAACCTTCGTAGGTGATTAAAACTAGATTGGACACAGCCCTAGTGCTGGTCCCATGAACATAAGTAGGTCTCTAGAACTTGATTGAAGCTAGATACTAAGTTAATGACATATAGGATAGCAAGTGCAAATTCTCACCTTTCCTTTCTTGGCAATCATGCATTAAAAATTTTCACGCATGGTTGCTATAGGTCCCCACACACACTGTCTGTCTCTTCTTGCGTGAGTGTTCGTGAAGCATATGTAATGTATAACAGCTCTGCTGTTTCTTAATTTCTATTCCAATTTATCCCATCAAACGCGTGCGCTATGTTGTATAACAAAAGTGGAATGGCATATTTCATTGCAAGGCCATACGAATTAGGCATGACATCGAAACTATCCAAATCTACATATATCAAACACATCTTCATGGGCTATCATTTTCTTTCCCTATATATAAGGTTCCTCATTGGTCTTACTTGGCTTCTTCTTACGATCATTTAAATTCGATTAGGAAATTTCAAATTTAAGAAAGGTGCGTACTGTTTATGTCTTGCTATAAATGTATATCATGCAATGCAA
>JAMXBD010004231.1:0-76529 GCA_024138025.1 Combretum micranthum | reverse complement strand
TGGGGATAGTGAATTTTTGTCACTTGATTTTTAATTTCATTAAAATGGATTTTAATAAAAGGATTCTTAATCTTCATGCGAATCTAGGTTGCTGATAACTTGTAAAAAGATTTTGATACTTTGATCAAGATCTAGAGTTCTTAGCATTCGAGAGAGGCATTAACTTACTTTAGTGAATCTGTAAACCCCTAGATTTCATGCCAAGTCTTAAGTCCAAACCTTAGAATCGGACGTTAATTGGAAACCCTTAAGTCAACAAAACTTATATCAATCCCTGGAATTTACATCCAGTAATCTCGCGCTCTTAAACCTTAAGCAACGGAATCGAGATAATGGTAGATAATAGTTCGTAATAATATAAGGAGGTTTAAAAATATCAGATTCGCTAATTTTTAGTGTGCTTCAAATTCAAACGGGATTAATTTTCAAAATCGTGCCACGGTACACCAGATGGTAAAGATATTCTGATAATATCACTAGATTCGTAATAATACAAGGATTTGAAAAATATCAATTATATAATTTTTCTGTAGCTAAAAATATCAGATATCGTATTTATACGCGTATTTTATGTACTACCGATAAATTATTAGTCTTGTTTACTATTCGTTGTCCTATTCTACTATTTATTACTATTCATTTATCTTTATTTTTCTTACTACTTATTCTTACTACCTATATATCTATTTTCTTACTTTTTACCTTCACGATACATCTTAAATCACATCATATCTTACACATTACTTATTTTTCTTTACAAAATGCAAATTAAATATTTCCTCTGCCCATTTTCTTTCAAAACTGGTGCCTGTTCCCCTTTGTCTCATCTATTTCTTTTTCTTTTTCATTTTATTTAATTACACTCAATTTCCTTCCATCTTTATTATAAATACCACATCTCCCTCCACTTTTTTCACACATTTACTTTTACATAACAAAACTCTATCAAATTCTCTCTATAAATTTCTCTCTACCAAAAATCCTCTCCAATTAATTCTTTCCAACTTCCTTTCATCTACAAAAAAAAAAAAAAAAACCGTCTTCCACATATTACTACCCGCATATTCTTATAATCACCACCTTCTTTCTTCAACACATATACACCTTTAGGTAAAAATTTCCTACACCTATTTTTCTCATATCATGTAACTTAGTATGACTATGGTGTTGTTTCTTAAAGCTCATTTGAGTTATAGAAGCAGCAACATGTTCATGTTTTGTTCTTGTACATGTCAAGAATTCCCATTATGTTATTTCGTTATCATGATGACATTATGTTATTATGTTGATTATTGTTATTATGCTTCTAACCTAACCTTGTATATATATATTATTAAGTGTGTATATATATATATATATATTTCATAGAGCCTTAATACTCACTAACCTTTGCTAACATGCTCTTATTGTTCTTATCATTATTATTGCTCTCATTATGCTTTTTCTTCTTTTTCTTTTTCTTTTTCTTTTGAGACTAATCTATTCTTAGTCTTGGGATGCCTTGATGAAGCTAAGGTTCCTAATACTTGACCTTATTATTTTGCTTATTATTGTTTCTTATATTATTATATGATATTCTAGCCTTTTTCATAACTATATAATCATATGCATACATCATTATAATGATATTGTCTCAACAAAAATAAAGAAGAATTTTCTTTAATAAAAACAAAAATGGGACCAAACTCTTTTATTATATACTTGTCACTAAATAAAGATTTTGTCATAAAAAACATAGAAAAATCATTTTAATAACTTCTTTTCAAACTCATCATAAATTTCTTAGATGTCAATAAGAATGATTTTATCAAAGAAATTAACTAAGGAATTAAACACTGTCTTTTTATGATAAGTAACATGAACTTTATTAAAACTTAGTGTTAATAATTCTTTGATATGCAATTTTTTCATAAAAGCTTAATTATAGGATTTTTACCAACTCCATAATAAAATCTAAAAACTAGATTAGTTTCTAAAGTTAAGATAAAATCAACTCTCTAGTTTATAAACCCACTTATAGAAATAAAAATTTTGCTAACAACATAAGAAAGTAAGTTTCTAAATGATAAACTCATTCTAAAAAAAATAGAAGAATATAAAAATGATAAACTCAAAAACAATAAATATTATAAAAAACTGAAGAAAATGTTGAAAAATGATTTCCTTTCAAGTAAAAAAAAAAAAATTGGTAGAGAACTTAAAAAACCAAGTTTTTTTTAGCAATAAAAAATATTTTTAAATGAGTTTAGAAATAAACATATAAGAGGAAAACACTTATTTATATATTCAATCAAAACCATGTAAAAGGAAAAATATATGTAATATGAGTAAACTTATTAGAGACTATCAACAGCTTAGGAGAATTTTGGGAACTTCATTTTTATCACCAAAGGTAAAATTTGTAAAAGACCAAGTTTAAAAAATTCATTTATCTTAGAAAAATTAGAAAATAAAATTTATAAGAAAATACTCATTTATAATAACAAAAAAATTTATAGTGTTCTTTCAAACCACTTAAAGAGGAATTGTTAAAGTTCAAGTTTTCAACACCATAAGACAAGTTATTTTATGAAAAAAAATAATTCTTGAGATAACACCATTAAAATTTTGCATACAATATGAGTTTATATATAATATATATATATATTTATTTATTCAAAAGATTTTTCAATCATATAAATACCTATATTTTTTGCTAAAGGATTTTTGGATAAAGAAAAATTTGAAAAATTGTGTTTCAAGGGTTGAGATTTTTGTGGTGAAATCGTACCGCTCTATTTCATAACCCAAAACACTTTTTATGATAAAAATGATCGTAGAAATAAATAGATATTTTCGAGTAGGTAGAAAATGATATATAATATGCGAAATTCTGAGTTAAAATGCACAATTTATGGCTATTTTAAATTGGAATTTCACTCTATACGAATTTTGATGAACTTAGTGAAATAGAATTAGCAAGTTTAAGTAGAACTTCCAAGAAATACTCATTTTGAGTATTTCTCTTGTACAGGTGACATGGAGACTGAGTTCCCATACCCTGAGAATTATTTTGATTACAAGTTTTTGCTAAATAATCGAGTGAGTTTATTTCTTACGTTTTTGTACTTATGTTTTTGCCTGTAAATTAGTGGCATTAGAATTACGAAAAGATAAAATGGAAAAGTGTATATGTTTAATGTATATGGTTGAAATTATGATTAAGTATATCAAGGTAGTAATTGTTTATAATAAATGTTTGATCTAGTATAAGAATGAATTGTCTGCAAATTCTATGATCACCCATAAAATACTTAATCATGCAATGAGTACTTAATTAAATTGATTTATGCATACCATTGGGTGAGTTCATTGCATTCATTACCATACCCTTGGTGAGACAAAGGTATAGTAGTGAGGTTCTTAGAACATGAAAGATCTACAAAGTAGCGAAGGATCGCCTGGATTAAGTTGTGGTGCATATACACATGAATAAACTATATTTTTGTAGCTGGGTAGTGGCTTGAATAAAAACTACACAGAAATGGATTATATTTTTGTAGCTGGATAGTGGCTTGAACAAAAACTACAAAGGAATTATATTTGTGAAAATCATTCTATACAACCTAGAATACCTAACCTCGAATGGAGGGGTAAATCCATTCAACATATGATTCCCGAAAGATCATATGTATTGTATGCTCACATGCTTGTGCATTTCATTTGATTGTTTAAATTAACTTGTTTTGATTTGCTTGTTGGGTGCTTAATTATGGAAATAATTCTCACTAAGCGCGTAGCTTATACCCTCTTAGATATCTATTGCAACACTCATACCTTTGGTCGGAGCCCAGGGGATACTTTACCTTAGCAATTTTTGTGGAGTCAAAAGCTTTTGGATAGAAGTCAAGAATTAGAAGTAAATATGAACTTCCAAGTGAAACTCAAAAATGTATTTATTCTGAAAATGGACTCTGATGGACTTAGTTATTTTGATGGGGAATGCCCCTTAATATTTGTAAGACTCTCTATATTTATGGAACCTTGGTTATATTGTTGTGAGTTACTTTCTTAATTGTTATTATATATAACTGCTTAAACGGTTTGTTCCAAAGCTGGTCCTCTATGATTGTGAATGTACCAAACATACACCCGGTATCGAGACTTTTGGGATGACTAAGTTTGTCATACTTAAGTCTTAATATTGATTGTAGCGGGTTGTCATGTTTATGGTACCTTTTGGGGTGTGATAGAATTAGATAGTATAAGTATACCCAACAAACAACTCATTGAATTTGTTAATAAATCACATGATGAGAACTTGACGATGCAAATCCTAAGCTTAATCTTGCATTAACAAACTTATTATATAAAGTTTACCTTGAAAATGTGTATACAATTAGAATGAACCTTAGCTTAGTTGTAATTTTCCGTTTATCATGTTTTGTTGAGCTTTTCTTTAGCTAGATAATAGGTTAACAGTGAGTACAGCAGATGCTAATGGTCTTTAAGGAATATGACCTAATATTTTTCATGCTACTTCGATAGATGCTCTTGCCTAAATAATAGTTGTGTAACCGAAGTTGAATAGAACATATTAATGCTTTTATAAATTTTTGAAAGCTTCACTTTGTGTCTTATGGACAAAATCGATACCAATGGCATTGTCCACCATGTGGTTATACCTCGTGTTGGTGTATGTATGTACAATATCACTATCTTTAATATGCTCATGGCTTGTCACATGCCTTGTTACTAATTTAACATGATATACTTTGGGCCCTAACTAACAAGTAGTTAGTTACAGTTTTTTACCTCTAGCATAAATATTTATAAGAAAATTTCAATTGTAACAAACTCTGCTTTCATAATACACACTTTGCTTCTTACTCTTCTTTGGCTCAACTATGGATTGCATATAGAGTTTGCTTATGGTAAGATCATGTATATAGTACAGATCACTTTCTAGTTTCAACTTTAGGAACAAATCAGGTATCTTAATATGGTATTAAAGCATTAAGGTAATGATTATGATATATATATATATATATATATTTGTTTACACATGAGTTGGTCTGAGATTTAATACCTGTTTTTAAGTTAAAATGGCTCTTTCTATGAACATTGATCCAGTGTATCTTTCTAGATCAGATACACTAAGAATGATATTAGGAAATATCATGTTTAATGGCACTAATTTCATTGCTTAGAGCATATCATTCAAATTGCATTAGGTGCTAAAATCAAACTAGGTTTTATTGATAGTATAATTCCTAAACCAGAAGAGAATTCTGTAGATTTGGTAAAATGGAATAGTTGCGATAATATGGTGAGATGTTGGTTGTTAAATTCCATAAGTAATGAGATTTCACAAAGCTTCCTTTATGTATAGTCTCTAAGTGAGTTATGAAAGAATTAAATGATCAATATGGACAAGGTAATGGTCCTTTGATTTTCCAATTGCAACATGAGATGTCAAATATTAGGCAAGTAAATCAGAGTTTCACTATGTATTATAATCACTTGAAGAGATGTTGGGAAGAACTTCAATCTTTGAACCTTTATCTCATGTGCACATGTGGAAGATTGAACTATTGTACATGTAACTTGAAAGATAGACTAATTGAGTTTTAATCTCAAGGGAAACTTATGCAATTTCTTATAGGTTTGTTAGATGTGTATGGATATGTTCGCAATCAAATATTATCAATTGATCCTCTTCCAAGTGTTTGTCATGCTTTTTACTTAGTTTCACAAGTAAAGAAATAGAAACAAATCGCTACTTTGATGTCAAAAGATACAAATATTTCTAATTTTGTTGCTAACAAGACTAGATCTGATGTTGTTGGGTAAAGAGTATTTATTAATGAATGAAAGGTTTTCTGAAGAGGAAAATTAATATGTCGGCATTGCAAAATGGATGGAAACTTTGTTGATATGTGTTTTGAACTAGTTAGACACCTTGACTAGTACAAAGGGAAGAAAATTTTTAAGAAATCATTTGCTAAATTAAACAATGTGACATCTAGTTACACTAATATGTCGTATACTTCTCTTGATCGTAATTTATAGGAAAATTTTGATCCCGTTGATTTATAGATGTTGCTAGCAAAGTGCAAAGAGGTGATGAGAATGATGACAACTAAGAATAATATAGATGGTAAAGGACAAAGGCAATGATCAACTGTTAAATTTTCAGGTACTCTTTTCTCATGTGCTTTTTGACTACTTAGAATATAGATACAATGTCTTGGATTGTAGATATAGGTGATAGTGACAAAATGACAAAAAATCTTGACCTTTTCCACACCAAAATGCATCTTATCCAACTTGTCATTGTTCATTTATTAGATGAGACACAAATATGTTCATATAATTGGAAATATACAACTTCATCCTTTTGTCTCAAAGATGTTCTATATGTATCAGACTTTCAACAGAATCTCTTGTCAGTATTCAAACTTCTTTCTCAACAACCTTTCCAAGTAACCATTGATAGTAATGCTTGTTACTTTCAGGACCAAAGAACTCATGAACAAGTTGCTGTGGCTGAAGTTTCTTGTGTATTGTATGTCTTAGCTTTAGAGATTCTTAAAGAGTCAAATACTGTTGTGAATTCTTCTTTGTATTATGTTCATTCATGTGTAATTTCCAATAAAACTCATTAGGATTTGTCTTCGTTTCATGACCTTTTAGGTCATACTTCAATGTCAAAGTTGAAACACTTATCTTGTTAGAGTCATTTTGATGTAACTAATTTCTTTTGTAACACGTGTTAACTTGCAAAAATACATAGACAACCTTTCTCTCGTAATGAAAACACATTTGATGTTGCCTTTCAATTAATCCATGTGGATTTATAGGGGCCCTATTATATACCTACATGAAGTTGAGAGAATTATTTTTTAACTATTGCTGATGTTTCTCTCATGAAACTTGGACCTATTTGCTGAAGTTTAAAACAAATTGTTGGAATTTTGAAGAATTTTTTATTGTATGTGAAGAATCATTCTGGTACCTATCCAAAATATGTACATTGTGATAATGGGACTAGGTTTGTTGGAAAAGAATGTCAATCTTTGCATTTAAGACTTGGACTTTTGTATCAAAAAACTACTCCTTAGTAAAATAAAAGAGTGGAGAGGAAGCATAAACATCTTAAAGAAACTTTAAGAGCTTTGTTGTTGCATGCTAGTGTTCCTAAAAGATATTAGGGAGATTGTGTGCAAGTTGCAGCTTACTTAGTTAATTGAATACCGATTTTGGTGCTTAATTGGAAAACACCATAGGAGAAATGAGTAAATTATATTAACGGGTATGAACGTTTTTAGGTAAGTTCATTTAAGATATCAACATTTCAATTAATTTAAAATAGGAATCAATGTTTCAAAATAAATTCATTTAAGTTATCAATGTTTCAAGTAGTTAAAAAAAGCATATCAACATTATGCAAAATGAGTCACATAAGGTATTAATAATTGACCATTAATAAAAATTTAGAAAACTTAATTGAAAATTAATCGAAACATTGATATCATAAATGAACTTTGCAAAACATTGATACCTCATTTGATTCCTGTAAAATGTTGATACCTCTTTTGAACCACTTGAAACATTGATACCTTAAATGAATTTACCCCAAACACTAATACCCCATGAGAAATCATATGGAAAATTGATAGATTATGATCATTTAAGGATATTTGGTTGCTTATGTTTTGTCGCTGATCTGCATCCAACAAAAGATAAGTTTGTTCCTCATGGTTTCAGATGTATGTTTTTAGGATATGCAATGGATCATAAAGCTTATAAAGTTTATGATCTTTCTATAATCTCCAAGTTTTTCTTTAAGAAAAGTTTAGAAAATAGAATTAAAAATCAATATAGGTTTAATATAAAAGTTGGAATAAATAATCTAACTAATAGAATGGCTCATATTTGCATGTGTAGAATAGGTTAAATGAGAATCGAGATTGGAAACAATTTCAATGGATTCATTTCAAAATTGTCTATTAAGTTATCTTACCTTCAAATTTTCTTATGAACTTGCATTCTAAATCTCAACCCCTAGATTATAAGAGTTTTTATTATAAATTTTCATAACAAAATTTTTGTCTAAATAAAATTTCCAAATTAAATTGATCAAACTTTATAATAATCTTGATTCTTGTTTTTTAATGCATTAGGCCTAAGGAGCCCAACCATCATGCAAAGCCAAGCCCAACTTCATGTAAAACTAAAGCCCATAATGCCCTTTTCCCTATCTTACCTAACATGCATTTGCACACGCATAATGATTCCATAATAAAAAGTCAAACTTTACTTTAGCTAATATTAAGAGATAATTATCGAATAAAATTGCCAAAATATCAACCCTAAAATTTCCCTAACAGGTTCCATTTTCACTCCCAAAGATATAACATTTCCTTCATCAATTTGTCTTCTAAAGTTTTCAAAAATTCACTTCAAGTTCTCATCTTCAAGTCAAGACTAAGTTAGATAAGCTATTACTTGCATTTGCTTTGTTAATTTTGTAAAATGGATAAGTTTATTTAGTGTTCATTTTAGCTATAATTAATTATAGAGTTTTTAAGGATGTTAGAGTTAGATAGGTAAAAATTGAGTAATGAAATTGATAGTTTAAAACCTAAACTAAAAATATAATAGACTTTTGACGATGGATAGAGTTAATGTTATGGATGGATAAGTGTAGTGTAAGTATATATATGCAATGCCAATTTGAAGTTGTTGGAGAAACATATAAGCCTTATATGTTAATGTGGAAGTGTTTTTTATGGGAATAAGATCATGATACTTAGTTGAAAAGTGTAAAGATTTCAAAGTCTAGAAATACAAATTAGGTCTTAGTAGATCACGGATGTGATAAAGGGTGTAGTAGTCTTGAATCAAGTTATTTTGGTTTATCATGGGCATGTTTGAGGACGTCGTAGCCTTGGATGTTTGAACTTTGGTTGATCATGGGCATGATGAAGGGCTTAGTAACCTCGAATGGTTGAAGTTAAGATAATCACAGACGTGGTAAAGGACATGGTAATCTCGAATGTCAAATTTTTGCACAATCACAGACGTGATTGTACCCATGATTGTAGTCACAGTTGTGATCTTGTAATCTCATGTTTTGCCCTCTTTAAAAAAAAAATATATATATATATATACATATACTATTTTAAGATCTTTTATAGAATTTTAATCAAGTTGGATCATAGAATTATAAGAGGAGGATATGTTAAGTGTTATAATACTTAGACTTAATTAGTTACTTTAGTGTATATAGTTGATTATAGCACTTTATAATTTCTTAAAGATCAATGAACCAAGAAAATGATCACATGAAGTTAGGACACTTAAGCACTAATAGAAATTCTTATTTAGTTGTATACTTAGTAATATATGTTTGTTATCTTATAGGAACCATAAATCAAGACTCAAATTTTTTCAATAGATTATTAGAATGACTAAACTAAGATGCACAGGTGAGTAATTGGAATCTTCTTACACTATTTATGAATCTAATGTAGTGGCAAATGTTCTTAAATATAACTAAAAATTGGTCATATGCATAGGGACTTAAGGAAACAATGCACGTTATATGATGTGAGAATGAATGGCAAATCTTAATGCTAAAAGCAATAACTATTTACTTGATAATGATTGTGCAATGTGTAACTGTTGATTGTTTGGAAACTGACTAGTCACTAAGTAATCTGACTTAAATTTTAATCGATCATTAAATAAATTAGACATGCATTGCACAGTAACATAACCTGCATTTGCATGGTGTTTACACCACGTATTGACATTTCGGCCCAAGGATAATGCTTTGGCATGTCCTGTGAATTTGGTTATGGTTACCTTTAAGCTGTTAGCCCTGAGAACTGAGTAGACACCGAAAGATATCGCTAGATGAAAGCTGACACTGAGATGTTAATAATTAGTGAAGTTTTTGAGTTCTATGGGGAAGTGGAGGTTATATTACTTATATATATATTATATATGAGTTTGAAAGGAATTTTTCATTTCTTAGTTCTTTGTCTCTCCTAAGCATGAATTGCTTGAATTGGTCATCCAAACTATGTTTGTTACGTATGGTTGATTGTTGCATTACATATATTTGTTAATTAAACATTAGCTGACATTGTTTGAATCGTGTTAAGATTTGTTATTGATGTGCTCAAAACCGATCGTATCAAACTTTAAAATTTATAAACCTAGAATTAATCCTACGATCGAGCAAAGGCAAGTATACCTATTCGAAATAGTATATGATTAAAATCAGGTATCGTCCTCAGGAATCTAAGAAACAATTATTAGTGTTACCCTTTCTCCACTATTTAGTTTAGTTCTTAAATTAATATGTATTATCATCAACTACTAATTAACTAATTTAATTAACCCTAAGATCCTTTTGAAAGCTTTTAAGAATTATAATCAATCACAAAATATGCAACATACCCCTCATCTTATTCCACCCTATACCCTAACTTTTCATATAAAGATATATTGATTAATGACTCATTCACACCTTGCACTACATGAACTTTCTATTAAAATAATTACTTTCTCGAGTTAATCAATTTCTAATCTTGCATGAATTAATAGAAACCTCTTCCTAAGTAATATCAATACCAGATCGCATTAAAGATCCTAGTTCATAAGCAAAGATCAAATCTTTATTGTAGCAAATCAAAGTTTCTGTATCTCTATATGAAACATGTGACTTTCCTATTCATGAAGATCTAACTTACTAGATAAAACCTCTTCCATCTAATAAGAATCATGCATGTAATTAACTTTGCGCATAAATCAATCACAAAACAGTTATAATACATGAATAGATGTAAAAGTATAAACTTCTCATTAATCAAGGCAATTCAATTCATATTGGGTTTAGGGTTTCACAAGATTTAGGGTTAGAAGTCTACTCCTCCATGGAGTTTACAAGAAAAACACAATATCTAGAGCAGTAGAATAAAAACATGATGTAAAAATGCAACCCTTGAATGATCTTGTGATAATCTATGATGTCCAAACAATCTTTCTCTTCAAAGTGCGTCTTTTCTCTCCTAGGGTTCCTAATGTACAGTCTAACATCCCAAATAAATCAATAACGCAGCTATTTATAGTATAGGGAAAAGTCATGTGTGTATGGGGGGTCTACACGGCCGTGCTCGGGGCCATGCACAATGAGAAAAAAAAATGGATTTTTGACATCTTTAAGTTCTGCATAGCCTTCTGCACAGCCGTACACGGGGTTGTGCAGAACTTGAAATCTTCTTTTTCTTCTCGGATTGAGTTATTTGCTTTTGCATTACCTTGTGCAGCTGCTAGGGCATGAATTAAGATACTTGCTGGTCACCTTCTTTCCTTCTGCATAAGCATCCAAATGGCCATGCATGAACGTTGTGCACACTTGAAAATCATCACTTTGTATCCTTTGTTAAATCTTTCCTTGTTTTTGCTCAAATCATCCATAAATCTTCCAAATGAGTACTTGAACCCTAAAAAACAAATATTCAACACTTAAGTATCTTTCTCTTAAGAATTTCACATAAAATTAATGCACAATTATATCAATGGAGTATAGAAAATATGGGTCTTTTAACACTTATCAAACTTCCCCATACTTAACCGTTTGCTTGTCCTCAAGCAAACAACTAAGAACAATGAAGATCTGTCATCAAATATACTCAATTTGTTTTTTCAAAACATTCAATAATTTCTTTAGATTATAGTGACTTACTTTATATCTATAGCTCAAACCCATTATATAAATGTAATTAACATACTAAAATCAAAATTTTAAGATTAATCCAGGTAAGTTAAACTTTACCCCTACCAATTAGTAATAGCTTCCAAAGTCACAAAATAAATACGAAGTCAAGCAATAGTCAAAGAGACCTAGTTACATTTCACCAGTCATTAATGAATATATAAACTCTTCAATAACTTCTCTAAGCACAACAATCTAGAGTGAAAGTAATTGTATCAGTCCTTCCCCTGGATTTCCTCCTTTTCGTTTAAATCTCTTCATAATTTATTAGAGCCTTTAGAGGGACGAGTCTTAGCTCCTATCTTTTCTTTTCCTCTGGACGTGTTTTTGCCCACATCTTTTCAGCTCAATTTTTTTTCAAGTTCAAAAGTTGAACTTATGCCATTACTTCCTTCTTGTTATAGTGAGTTCATTGAGTCGGAAAATCTTGGGCTCATCACCCAAGTGACCAGGTTTTAAAGGGACCCCAGAGAACTCTCTCTCACTCTAACATTCAAGGTTGGATACTCACAACTCAAATACTCGAGTCATTGGAGTAAAGTTATTTTTTTTTAGTCAGATATAAGAAGCTTGTGTAGTTAATAGCGGGGTCAGACTTTGCTCTTCTGAGGGACCAAAGCCCGCCCATATCAACTAAGCCTTTTTTTTTCAAAAGAGATTAATTCTAAGAAGGATCACTAAGTGATGAATTTCATATGCTCTTTCACTAAAGATTAGGAGGGCTCTCAAAATTTTTGAAAAGAAAGTATATAAATCAACAAGTTCAGAACCATAACCATTTAACTTTCAACCAAGGACTTTAATTCACTTTTAGACTCTAAATTCCATTACTAATTAGCAAGTAAGTTTACCCCACCTACATTTTATCCTACAATTTCAATTAAATATACTGATCACAAAATAGGTGAGTAAGGTACTATATAAGCCACTTTCATCTTAATTCAACTTAGCTTGAAATTTTTTCTTTTTCGAATATATTTTCAAGATCTATCAATTCATAATTAACTTTGAAGCATAATTGCAAACATGAACATATGGAGATTTTTTTGATCAAGATCAAAATAAATTTCAATTTTAAACACAATTAATATGATCCAGTACATAAAGAAATGTATACTGAAGACCCAAATTTTCTTTCTTAATTATCCCTATCCCTACACTAATGTGGGACATTGTCCTCAATGTCATTTCAATAAAGAAAAAATAAGGAAAAGGGGAAGAAAGAAAATTAATACAAGTCAGCGGAGGTTTTATCATGAGAGAGAGCAAATAAGGAAAGAGAAAGAACATTAGAACTTCCTTAGTTCATGTAGAGGTTTGATCATGACTTTCTCGCAACCGGTAGGAGAAAAGAGAAAAGTCATATGAAAATGCAGCATCAACATTAATCTTGTGAACCCAAAATAGATCATGCCTGAAGACAAAACGAAAAAAAAAAAAAAACAAAAAACAAAGCTAAGAAGAAGTTAGCCTATCCTAAAGTCTAACCAGGAATTCCGAAAGGAGGTCATCAAAATTATGAGTTGTCCCACAAGTAGGGCACTCATTAGTACAAATCACAGATAAGTGCAAAAATCAGAAAATAAGATCATTTATCTCCATCATTATCCTCATCATTAGAGCTACTAGGGGAATCCTCAACATCACCATCTGCTACATCATGCTCCTCTTCCTCACCCTCATCCTCCTCCTCTTGTTCAGTTTCCTCATCCTCCTCCTCTTCTACAATTGAATCAGAGTCAGATTCAAATACAACTTCAATGGGAGCTTTTCCTTTTCTCCTGACTGGCTCAGGCTCAGGAGAATCTGGTTCAGGTGAGGTCTCATAAGTGGGTAGATCAGCAGGGGGAGGAGAAAAACAACCAGCAATTTTCTCAAAAAATGCCCAAATCAAAGCTCTAAACCGTTTATTCTTCTTCCTCTCTTTTCTATTCAGCTTCCGTTCTTCATAGAAGTCTCTTTGTAACCACTGAATATCACTTTCAAGATGTAGGGTCTGGGAGCTAGATGCAGATAAAGAAGTGAAAACTCCTTTAGAAGGAGTGGAAAGATCGACAAGTTTAACTAAGCCACATCTAGGAAATGGACCATCAGAAATTTTCTTGGCAGGTACTCCAAAGTTAGTTGGTGATGGTTCTTCAAAAATCCTAAAACCCTTGAGGAACTGTGTGACATAACCACCACAGTAAAGTCCTTTAGTCATCGGATCTGTTGCTTGCTTAAATAGAAACTTAGCCACTTCTAAACCCACATTAATCTTTGTTTTAGTAGCAATACTGTACAAATGAAACAGTTCAAAGTTGTTTACCACACTGTGACTACTCTTGCAACCTCTAATTGTATGTGCCAAAAAGTGGTGAACCACCTTCAAGTTGAGATTAGTCATTGATGTAGCTTTGGAACAAGATGGTTGGTATAGAATAACAGCTCCATACAGCTACTCTACTCCAATATTGCTATTGTGTCACACGCCCCAAAGGGTACCCTAAACGCGACAGTCCACCACACGATATTTAAACTTAAGTATGACACCTTAGTCATCCCATAAGTTTACATATCGAGTGTAAGGTGTACTTACACAACTTTTAGGATCACACTTTGATTCGAGTAGTCTTAAGAAAGCATACATAGCATTAAGAATATAAATCACAACAAGATAAATAGTTAAACTTTACAAAAGCCAAGGGGCATACCCCCGCCAAAATAATAGGAGTCTACATCGTTTAGCTCCAATTACAATATCTGAATTTACATTAAAGAGATTTTCCTAGAAGTCCACGCCTATACTAGGTCCCGACTTCCTCAAAAGCTCTTTAATCCAATGTGATAAACCTGCACAAAGTGTCCTCTCGGAACATCCAAAAATAGGAACACTGCAACAAAAACTATTGGGGTATAAGCTAATTGCTTAGTGAGATTCATTTTCCAAGTAACATACTCGATCAAGCTAAAATATCTATACAAGCAAGTTATAATTAAGCAACCATATGAATGCACAAGCAAATGAGCAAGCAAGCATATACTTTCCGGTAGTCATATGAATGATTTACGCCCTCCATTCGGGGTTTGGGGTAGTTCATAAGTCATGCAACTACAGTTCCAAAGTTGGTCCATAAGACATGCAACCATAGTCCCAATCTTAAGTGGGGTGGTCCATAAGACATGCAACCACAATTTTTAATGTTGGTCCATAAGTCATGCAACCATAGTTTCATTATTTGAATGGGGTGGTCCATAAGTCATGCAACCCTAGTCCCCTTCATTAAAGACCCTGCCTCCCAAATACACCTTTGTCCCACCAAAGGCATACTCGACAATGATATGTGACTCACTACGTGATATGCATGTACAATTTATTCATATAATCATGGTATATTAATTAGATAATTTAAAAGTGACCATACAATTTCAGACACCAAATCTATACTAGCTCATACAAGGTTATTGCAACAAAGCTTGCCTCGATATACTTATCGTTCATTCATGCAAGTTTAGATCACCAATCACAATTTTATCTTTTCCTAAGTCTAATGCCACTACTACTACAAGCACATCCAAGAGCATAATTAATTGAGAAATGAACTCACTTGTCCATGTAGTGAAAATCCACTAGTCGTAATAGTCCTCGGGAAGTGGTAACCCGTCCTCCAATTCACCTAAACAAAGAATACCCTCAATGAGTATCTCTTATGAAGTTCTATTAAACTTAACAATTTTATTTACTAAGTTCGTCAATTTCCGCTAGGTTGAATCCTTAACTTAAAAAGGTCATATCTAACTCATTTTAACTCGGAATTTAGCTTATAATATACCGATTTATACCTACTTCGAAAGAGCTATCTATTTCTAAAGTTAATTCAAACATTTAAGGTCATTTAAGGGTCGGAAACATACTGTACAGTAGGGTTGCGAAAATCCAAGATTTGAGCCTTTGTGAAAAATTGCTATATCTACTCTATTTAACTACTTAGACCAACTTATTTTAGTCCTAAACTTGCAAGGAGATTCAAAACAAAATTAAGAGATTACACACTTATCTAATCCAAACATAAAGTTCAAATGAAACTTCTAAGAATCCATTTTCATAAAACCGAAATTTACAAGTTGAAACTCATTGTCTTGTTTTGAGTAATTCCTTTACTAAAACTTACTTAGTTCAATGAAAATAATTTTCCTATATTATATATCATCAAAGCATTCCATTTTCAATATAAAATACTTGTTTTGAGATCTAAAAGAAGGTTTTAAAAATTGGTCTCCCCTAATTACGAATTTCCTCTTTGAAGTTTACAATGAAGACAAGACCTAAATTTTGTCTTTTACAAAACACTTGATTTAAGCAATACCTTTTAGGAAAACTCATTTAAACTTATGAAAATTCATTCCTTAAGATATCTATACCAAGAGCCCTTTATATTTTTGTCTAAATCTTCATTTTAAAGTTGATGATGGGTTCCAAAAATGGGTCTTGGTCTAGATCCGAATTTTCATAAATTTATTTTGAACATATCTCTTGAGAAAATTCATCAAAACTCATGAAAAACAACCCATTACATATTATATCTTAAGAACCCTTCATTTCTTGAATAAAATCCTCATTTTTGAGTTGGAAAACATGTTTTTATTTTAGGTCTTTGTCTTGATCCGAAAATACAATTTTTGTTTTAAAATAAACTTTGAAAATCAACTTTGATTCTTGTAAGATGAAGTCTTGATGATATACATCCATCAAACCTTCATTTTCTTAACAAAAACTTCCATTTTAAGACTTGAAAGAGGGTTTTTAAAATATGCCTTGACAAGTTACGAATTTTACTTTTTCATTCAACTCAAATCTAAGATCTACTCAAATTCAACCATGAAACATAAGAAAAACTTAGTAGTAGCCTTAAACTTCTAGATCTACACATAAACATAACTAAAGCTTGGTAAAACTCTAGATCTACAAGTATCACAAAAAAAAAGATAAACAAGCCTTCAAATAACAAAAATACTAAGAACAAAAGAGATCATCATCTAGAGGAGTGTTTCAATTCTTGGCATCATCATCCATAGCTTTTAAGCTTGTGGAATGTCCTTTGATGCATGAAACATCCATAATATCATCCTATAACATCTTATGAGAGCTAAAAGAGATGATTACCTTAAATATTTGCAAGAAAATATGTGGAAGCAAGGAAAGAAAATGGTGGCAGCTTGTTTTAAGAAGACAAGCCAAGAAGAAGAGAAAAGAGAGGGAAAAAGAGAGAGGAAAAATATAGGGTTTGTAAAAGGTGAAAGAGAGGAATGAGATGCTTAAATAGAGATGTAAAGTGTTAAATAAATTTAAAAAAAAAAAAAAACAGCTGCACAAGGGGAGGGGCTGGCGTGATTTTTGTGTAGTGTAGGGGGTGTTTGTTGAGTTGAAATTGTATTTTGAAAGTGTAACTTGTAGCTTCCATTTCTAACTAAAAGGACTTTAAAATATCAAATAAATAATTAAAAATAATGAAAAGTGGCTAATTTATGGGGAATGGTCAGCTGCAATTTTGGGAAATGGAGTGTAAGAAAAAGCAAAAGAAGACATAATAATGTGTAGTAATGATAATGATGTGTACTTAAGGTATGGGTTGATAAAGTGGCTTTTTGAATAAGAAAATATATAAAATAAATTAAGAAAAATATTTTTATTTAAGTGGCAGAATTTTTATGATTTAAATAAAATAATCAATTAAATTATTTTTAGAAATTTAACAATTAAGTTACCGGTAAGAGTAAAATAAGCTTATATGAGCTATAACTGATATTTTTAAAATCCGAAAAATTATAAACTTGATATTTTTGAAATCCTTATAAAAATACGAGTCTAAAAATATTAAAGATATATTTTTAATTTTCCGAGCCCCGGGACACGCTTTCCAAAGCAGTATCCAAACGGGTTCGAAATAAGCCGAAAATAAACCAATCTGATATTTTTAATAAATCAAATATTATTACGGACTTTCTAAACACTTTAATTATTTTTTCGACTCCTCGATTTACGAACTCGGGCTTGCCGGATCTAAACTGTAGGGTTTTACTCGAGATCCGTTGACTTAAGGTCTCCGATAGACTTTCCGGCTTAAGGTTTAGGGCTTAGAAAACAGGGTTTACAGCTGTGTAGTGAGATCAGATGGCCAAGTGTCAAGCAGTTTTGTAAAGCTGGCCTCGTTGCATTCTTCAAAGTCATATAAACCCAAATAGATGCCAAACTTATGAGCGTAGACATGCTGTTGTTTGCCATATACTTGAAAATACATGTCATACTTGTCTAATTGGAGAGTGGATAGGAATTCCAGAGTAACTTCCCTATAGGCTGGCTTGTTTATCTCAAAGAATGAGACTTATGGTCCTATACTCAACAATTCTTGGATTTCTTGCTCAAGGCCATATTCCTGAAGTAATTTCCAATCCAAATATTCATCATTTATGAAAGCTTTCGCCTCGAGCTTTTCTCTCCTTTTCTTGCTCCACTCTTGTTCAGAATATTTGATAAAACGAGTTGGTCCCACGTCTTCTTCTTTTTAGTGAGGCCGCTTCTTTTTCTTGGCTTAGGAAGTAGAAGCCTGTTGTTTAGATCGTGGCTTGGTCGACTTGTGTGCTACGCATTTGGTTCTCACCATTTCTACATAAAGGACAACCATATATTAGGGGCATTGTAAAATCAATAGTGAACAAGTGTGAATCATAACTCAGTATAAATAGAACATAGTTTATAGCTGTGCTTGGTGTCTATAACAAGGATGCAGCAACATAGTAGGAACAACTAAACAAAAATGAGTGAAAATCAAGCCTAATAATAACAAAAACAGGGTAGCTCAGTCACTTGCAAGGCCGTGCAGAGAGTAGTGCAGACTATAGCCATAGGGAGAAACATATTAAGGGAACCACATTTATCATGAAATCATCAAGAATATACCTATTTAATATTAGGTTTGTGAAAACCCCAATATCTTATACATAAAACCCTAGAATTCCGAATTGAGCAATATAAGTATGAATGGTGGAAACTAATTGCAAACAATGATAGTAAAATGGCTTAATTGTAAGGGAAAAGCAAAAGCCCTAAAAATTTTTCGCATCCACAAATCTCATGAACCCTAACATTCAAGACTGATCGACTAATAAGTAGTGCTTCGCGTAAATAATCATGGAAACTTTGACAACCACAAGCAAAGAATTCATTCATAGTATCTACAACTCATGACTTCAACAACATTCTCAAAACCAAACACCTACAACCATAGCACACTTAAACTCGCTCACCATGACAGAAAAATTTGAGTTCCAAGTTGATTGTGCGCGAAAGAAGGTGAGGGAAGGGAAGATACTTACTTCAGTATGGAAGCACAAGTGAAACGATGCACAAATTTATTTTGATCTTGATTGTGAGTGTGGTGGTGTGGTGGTTCCGTATCGTAGAGAGAAGAGTGGGTTTGTTTTGTTAAAAGTAGTGGCATTGAAAGAAAGGGAGAGGAGATAGGTTTATATACGAAAGAAGAAATTTTTTTTTTAGCGTGCCCGGGCTCCTGCATGGTCGTGCTCGGGGCCATGCAAGGTGGAAAAATGTGACCCGAGAGCAAATAGAGGCCGACAGGTACGTGTGCAAGCGGGCCTGCAAGGCCGTGCTCGGGGTCGTGCAAAGTGTGAAAAGGTGCACCGAGACTTCTCCTTGGTGGGACTTAGAGTGTGTATGGTATCTGCATGGTCATGCTCGGAGCCGTGTAGTGGTGAAAATCATGACCCGAGAGTTTGCTATCTTGATGTCAAGTATTGCTTAGCTTCTGCATGGCCATGCTCGGGGTCGTACAGGATGTGAAAAAGTGTTTGGTAGCTCTCTTAAGTTATGCCTTGTCTCAAGTATGGCCTGGCTCAACTTTATGTAGGTATTTACAAATCTTACGAGTTTTGTGCACCTCGTTATGAGTGAATAAGGTTAAAAAGAACTTACCAGGTACGCTTGAGATTAAAACTTGAGAAATCTTACTTGAAGTTTTATGTTCCCACACTAAGAAATCAATTCTTACTCCCTTTAATTAAGTCAAGGAACCTTCCAAAATCTGCAATTTTGACAGCAATAGAATAACTTAGGATAGTGAAACAAAAGAAAAACTAAGGAAACTAAACTTACCCAAGTTAGACATGGGTTGCCTCCCAAGAAGTTCACTTGTTTAACGTTGTTGGCTCGATGTCCTTCACTTTCATTAGCTAATTGTCTGGTAATTTGAGTCGAAAGTCCTCTCGATTCTCACGTTTTGTTCCGTCACTCAAATAGAGTTTCAAGCGATGAGTATTGACTTTAAATTGTCATGATCTAGGTGTTCAAGCTCTTCTGTGCCATGTGGAAATACCTTCTTAACCACAAAGGACTGGACCATCTTGACCTCAATTTTCCCGAAAAAAGTTTTAACCAGGAATTAAACAACAAAACTTGGTCCCCTTCCTAGAACTCCCTTGACTGGTGGATGTGTGAATCATGATATATCTTTACTTTCTCTTTGTAAATCCTCATATTTTCATAAGCTTGCCTTCTCCACTTATCAAGTTCATTCAATTGTAGCTTTCTTTTTGCTCCAGCATCTCCTAAATCAAAGTTAACCAATTTGATTGCCCAATGTGCTTTGTATTCAATCTCCACTAGAAGGTGGCATCATTTCCCATAAACCAGCCTATAGGGAGTAGTCCCTAAAGGTGTTTTGTAGGCTATTCTATATCACAAAGCATCGTCAAGCTTCTCGGACCAATCTTTTCTATTATACTGCACCATCTTCTTGAGAATTCTTTTTAACTCACGATTGGAGACTTCCACTTGATCACTTGTCTGGGGGTGGTAAGGTGTAGCAATTCGATGTGTGACTCCATATCTTCTCAACACCTTCTCCATTTGGACATTCCAGAAATGTCTTCCCCTATCACTTATGATAGCTCTAGGGGCTCCAAATCGTGAAAATAACTTCTTAAGGAATTTTACAACAACTCGTGCATCGTTTATAGACAGTGCTTGGGCTTTAACCTGCTTGGACACATAGTCCACTACTACTAAAATATATTTATTCCCATAAGAAGTGGGGAATGGTCCCAAAAAGTTGATGCCCCATAAGTAAAAAACTTCACATTCAAGAACAAAATTTTAAGGCATCTCGTTTCTTCTAGAGATATTCCCAACACGTTGGCAGCTATCACATATGGCACAAAGACTTTAGGCATCCTTAAATATTGTTGGCCAATAGAAACCAACCTCTAAGACTTTATGTGCGGTCCGGTTGGTAGAATAGTGGCCTCCGGCAGGTCCGGAGTGACACTCACTCAAAATTTTCTAGCCACTTCGTGGGTGACACACTTCCTAACCATTTGATCACCATAAACCCGGAATAGGAAAGGATCCTCCCAATAGTAGTATTTAAGTTCTAAAAAGAACTTCCTTTTTGCATGAGAATTAAGGCCATTGGGAATAACTCTAGCCACCGAATAATTTGCAAAATCTACAAACCAAGGTGTTTCCACATTCATGAGCTGATATATGGCATACAGTTTCTCTTCCGGAAAAGAGTCATTGATATCTTCCTCTTTGAGTTCCTCTAAATGGGGATTCTCAAGTCTTGAGAGGTGATCAACAACTAGATTTTCCACCCCTTTCTTATCACAAATTTCCACATCAAATTCTTGTAGGAGCAGTATCTAACGGATTAGTCTAGGCTTCGCATCTGTTTTAGTTAATAGAAATCTCAAGGAGGAGTGATCCGTATATACGATCACCTTGGAAAGAATGAGATACGACCTAAATTTATCAAATGCGAACACCACAACCAGCATCTCTTTCTCAGTGGTGGTATAATTAACTTGAGCACTTGTAAGAGTTTTCCTAGTATAGTATATAGGTTAAAAATGCTTGTTACGCCTCTGACCAAGAACAGCTCCAACGACATAATCGTTGGCATCACACATGAGCTCGAAAGGCAAACTCCAATCCAAAGCTATCATGATGGGTGCATTTGTCAACTTCTCCTTGAGGACATCAAAGGCATGGTGGCATTCAAATGTAAAGTGAAAAGGCACATCTTTCTCCAATAGCTTAGTCAGAGGACGGGCTATTTTGGAGAAGTCATGAATGAAGTGCCTATAAAAGCCAGCATGGCCTAAAAAGCTTATGATGGCCTTGATTGAATTTGGGGGAGGAAGTTTAGAAATCACCTCCACTTTCGCTTGATCAACTTTAATGCCTTTGTGGGAAACTTTATGGCCAAGCACAATGCCGTCCTTACACAGAAAGTGGCATTTTTCCCAGTTTAATACTAGATTTGTTTCCTCACAACGAATTAGCACCTTTTCCAAGTTCTCCAAACAATCCGAGAATGAGTCCCCAAAACTGAGAAGTCATCCATGAAGACCTCCATGATTTTTCCCACCAAGTTGTAAAAAATAACTAACATACACTACTGAAATGTAGTCGGTGCATTGCATAACCCGAATGGCATTCATCTATAGGCATATGTGCCATAAAGGTAAGTGAAGGTAGTCTTTTCCTGGTCTTCTGGAGCAATCGGTATCTGGAAGTACCCGGACATCCCATCTAGGTAGTAGTAGTACATATGTCCGGCTAATCTCTCCAACATCTGATCTATAAAGGGAAGAGGGAAATGGTCCTTCTGAGTTACATCATTCAGTCTCCAATAATCTATGCAAACTCGCCATCCTGTTATAGTACGCATTAGAATAAGTTCATTTTTATCATTAGGGACCACAATCATCCCTCCCTTCTTTGGTACAACCTGTGTCGGACTAACCCACTTGCTATCAGAAATAGGATATATAAGTCCAACATCCAAAAGCTTAATGACTTTCTTTTTAACCACCTCTTTCATATTGGGGTTTAGCCTTCTCTATGGCTGCACTACCGGCTTCAATCCTTCTTCCAAAAGAATTTTGTGAGTACAAAAAGAGGGGTTGATACCTTTTATGTCTGAAATTTGCCATGTGATTGCTTGCGTGTGAGCTCTCAAAACTGTGAGTAATCGATCTTTTTGTTCTTGTGATAAATCCGAAGCAATGATAACCGGAAGCTTGGAATCTGATGCAAGGAAGGCATACTCCAGTTAGTCTGTTAACTGCTTTAATTCTAAAACAGGTGTTTTTTAATAGAGCTCCTAAGCCTTTTCATTGCTTGCTTTTAAGTTGTCAAACCCACCAAGAGGTGTAATCTCTTATGTAGCATCAAGTTGTTCTTTGCAAGCTTCTACTTCTGGTTTACTCACACTTTCCTCCTCTCCTCTTGTTGATCTCAACTCTAATTCATCTTTGCATAATAATTCTGCATAGTGTTCATTGACGGAGGAATCCATAATATCGACCGAATAGCATGAATTATCTGTACTCATCGGATACTTTAAGGCCAAAGCAATTGTAACCACTAGCTCTTCGTCACCTACCCTTAATGTGAGTTTACCTCCCTCTACATCAATCAATGCTCTGGCGGTAGCGAGGAAGGGTCTTCCCAAAATGAGAGGTACATCTCCGTCTTCATCCATGTCAAGAACCACAAAATTGACTGGATAAATGAACTTTCCCACTTTCACCAAAACATTTTCAATTATCCCTTGAGGGAATTTGATAGACCGATCAGCAAGCTGTAAGCTCATCCTGGTGGGTTTAGGTTTAGCATGTCCTAGCTTCTTAAAGAATGAGTAGGGCATCAAGTTAATACTTGCTCCCAGATCTGCTAAAGCTTTTCAACATTAATATTGCTAACTACACAGGGGATTGTAAAACTACCGGGGTCTTTCAGCTTTAGAGGAAGCTTATTTTGAATGATAGATGAGCAATTGGCCCCAACTTCTACTGTAGAAACATCCTCCAATTTTTGCTTGTTAGACAAAAGTTCTTTTAAGAACTTTGTATACTTCGGCATCTGTGAAAGCACCTCAACAAAAGGAATGTTAATGTGTAACTGCTTAAATAAGTCTAAGAATTTACCAAATTGTTCCTTGTCCTTTGTCTGATTGAGGCGAGCTGGATATGGAATTCGTGGCTTATACTCTTTCATAGCCAGTGGTGGTGATTTTTGTTCCTTCTTTGATCTCTTGGGCTCTACTTCTTCTCCAATAGGATTTTGACTCTCATCTCCATCTTGCTCCTTTGGTAAGTCGGGATGTAACTCCTTTTCGCTTCTTAAATTAATGGCCTTTACATGCTCCCTGGGATTTGGTTCAGTATTGCTATTGTTAGGGAGTGAACCTTGAAGTCTCTCAGATATCAACTTATCCAATTAGCCAATTTGCTTCTTAAGGTTATGAAGGGAAGCCTCTTGATTTCTATGACAAGCGTCAGAATTATGAATAAACTGTGCCAGCACATCTTCAACATTCGGCTTTTTCTCAGGTGGTGGTAAAGCAGGGGGTTATTGAGGTGCTGGTAATTGTTGCGGTTGTTGACTCTAAAATCCTGGTGGATTGTTTGATCTTTTAGCATTTTGGTTGCTCCATGAAAAACTAGGGTGATTCCTCTAGCTAGGATTATAGGTATTACTATAGGGATTATAATTCCTTGAAGTCCTATCAAATTTATTCATAAAATTGACATCTTCGGTGCTAGAAGCAACACTAGAAACATCATAGTCCCCTATTGAGCTCATAGGAGCCCCACTCCGAGACAAAATTTCTACATTCGGTATATAGCTTGATCCTGCACTTGATATAGGTTGCATTCTACTCATCTGAGCTGTAAGTGATGCCACTTATGCTTGACGTTTAGCAATCTCATCTGACTCATGCATGGCAGCAACATGTCTTGGTTTAGTCCTCTCACTGTGCCAGTAGAATGTATTACGTCCCATATAATCAATTAAATCATAAGCTTCAGGAGCACTCTTTTTTATCAAACCTCCACTAGCCACGGTGTCAATCATTGTCTTCAATTGATCACCAAGAGAAGTATAAAGTATCCGAATTAAATCATAAAGGGAAATCCCATGGTGAGGACAATGTCGAAGGAGTTTCTTGAATCTTTTCCAGACTTCATACAGTGACTCTCCCTCAAATTAGCGGAGAGAAAATATCTCATTCCTCAAATGGATTGTCTTGTTACATGGAAAGAATTGCTCCAGAAATTTTTGTGCCATTTGAGCCTAATTGGTCAAAGAATGAGGAGGTAAGGAATTCAACCAACTACTTGCCTTATCCCTAAGAGAGAAAGGGAATAGTCTAAGGCATATGGTATCCTCGGAAACTCCATTGCTTTTAATAGTACTACAAATATGCAAGAAACTTTTTAAGTGAGCATGTGGATTTTCTGTAGTTCCCCCACTAAATTGGTTTACTTGTACCATCTGGATTAAAGTAGGCTTCAACTCAAAATTGTTTGCCTGAATTGTAGGCATTACAATAGGTGGTGTAACTCCATCGATCGTGGGCATAAACAATTCACACATAGGTCGATGAAGATCATTTGCAGTGACTTGAATTGGATTATTTCCATTCCCATGAACCTGATTCAGAGCATCCTCATTCATATCTCCATCTATAGTGATTGGTCTTTCTAGGTTGGTTCTCCTGGCTCTCAACCTTCTACGAAGTGTTCGTTCAATATCAGGATTAAGGTTAATATATTCCGATGAGGAACTTCTTTCGCATAAACTGCAAAAGATGAAAGCAAATTAGAGTTTATGAAGTATCCAAGAAGAAAGAGAAATAAATTGCAAAAGAAGATAAATGACTAAATTAGTAGCTAATCAAGCTGTCCTAATATTGCTAGATTCCCAGCAACGGCGCTAAAAACTTGATGCGCTCAAAACCTATCGTATCAAACTTTAAAATTTATAAACCTAGAATTAATCCTACGATCGAGCAAAGGCAAGTATACCTTTTCGAAATAGTATATGATTAAAATCAGGTATCGTCCCCAGGAATCTAAGAAACAATTACTAGTGTTACCCTTTCTCCACTATTTAGTCTAGTTCTTAAATTAATATGTATTATCGTCAACTACTAATTAACTAATTTAATTAACCCTAAGATCCTTATGAAAGCTTTTAAGAATTATAATCAATCACAAGATATGCAATATACCCCTCATCTTGTTCCACCCTAAACCCTAACTTTTCATATAAAGATATATTGATTAATGACTCATTCACATCTTGCACTGCATGAACTTTCTATTAAACTAATTATTTTCTCGAGTTAATCAATTTCTAATCTTGCATGAATTAATAGAAACCTCTTCCTAAGTAACATCAATACAAGATCGCATTAAAGATCTTAGTTCATAAGCAAAGATCAAATCTTTATTGCAGCAAATCAAAGTTACTCTATCTCTAGATGAAACATGTGACTTTCCTACTCATGAAGATCTAACTTACTAGATAAAACCTCTTCCATCTAATAAGAATCATGCATGTAATTAACTTTGCGCATAAATCAATCACAAAACAATTATAATACATGAATAGATGCAAAAGTATAAACTTCTCATTAATCAAGGCAATTCAATTCATATTGGGTTTAGGGTTTCACAAGATTTAGGGTTAGGAGTCTACTCCTCCATGGAGTTTACAAGAAAAACACAATATCTAGAGCAGTAGAATAAAAACATGATGTAAAAATACAACCCTTGAATGATCTTGGGATAATCTATGATGTCTAAACAATCTTTCTCTTCAAAGTGCGTCTTTTCTCTCCTAGGGTTCCCATTGTACGTTCCATCATTTCAAATAAATCAATAAGGCGACTATTTATAGTATAGGGAAAAGTATGTGTGCATGGGGGGTCTGCACGGCCGTGCTCGGGGCCGTGCACAATGAGAAAAAAAAAATGGATTTTTGACATTTTTAAGTTCTGCACGGCCATACACGGGGTTGTGCAAACCTCCAAATCTTCTTTTCTTCTTGGATCGAGTTATTTGCTTTTGCACTACCTTTTGTAGCTGCTAGGGCATGAATTAAGATACTTGCTGGTCACCTTCTTTCCCTCTGCACAAGCATCTGAATGGCCATGCATGAACGTTGTGCACACTTGAAAATCATTACTTTGTAGCCTCTGTTAAATCTTTCCTTGTTTTTGCTCAAATCATCCATAAATCTTCCAAATGAGTACTTGAACCTGAAAAACAAATCTTCAACACTTAAGTATCTTTCTCTTAAGAATTTAACATAAAATTAATGCAAAATTATATCAATTGAGTATAGAAAATATGGGTCTTTTAACACTTATAAGTTATTCACTAAGCTTGTTGTGCTCATGCTTCTATATATATTATTGTTTACAGGGATCTTAGGGCTGAATTATCCTAAGAAGTGGATGTTGATACATTTAGCAAAGAAAATCAAGACTTGAATCCAAGAGAAGATATAGTATTTTGAGTGAAGAACAATATAAAATCAATGTTCCTATATCTTTGATTAATAGGGAGAACTTGGTAGAAGTGATTTTTTGTAATGAATTTTTTTAGAGACTAATAGTTATATAGATGTATTGATGAAGACTTTTGAAGATCAATAGATATAAATTTGTAATATTATGATGTAATGATTAAGGACTTATTGTAAGGTTATTTCTTGTATGTGACTTATATGTATACAATATTTTTCTTATTCTAATCAACCTTCGATCTTGTTATGACTATCCATGCCACAGAGTATTCTAGTTGATACTACTAAGGTATCCTGTGGGGATAGGACACTTTTTTTTCAAGAAGACCTTTGTGAGTAAGGATGTTCATTTTTTTTGAAAATCAATTTCCTTGTAAAATTTTTAATATAGGTCATCCTTACCTATTGAATCATCTTCTTTACCTTCTATTTCTTTGGATTCTTCTTTTCTTGATGAGTCTATTGTTTCTTCTCCCCCTTCTTCATAAGTTGATGAGTCTTTTCCAATGTCTTCCACTACTAATTCTTCTAATTCTGTTGATGAGTCTACAACTTTGGTCCAATAGTATATTTGATGTTCTAGTTGCTCTATTTAACTTCCTAGGTGGCTACAAGACTATGGGTCCAATAGTATATTTGACGTTCTAGTCACAATGTTTGAGATTCTTTTCCTTCATATGTTGCTTGTTCTTCCCATACTTTACCTATTGTCCCGTATCCTTTTATTTTCTTTTTCTTCTTTTGCATCCTATATGCCAAATTATGTGATTTCACTAGCTAATGCTTTTTTAACTAAAGAATCTTCTTCTTGTATTCAAGCTTCTCAAGATGATAGGTGGGTAAAGGCAATGCAAAAAGAGCTTGATGCACTTGAATTAAATGGAACGTAGGTACTAACTTCTTTGCCTTCAAGCGAATGTGTAATTGGTTGCAAATGGGTATATAAAATCAAATATAAGGCTTATGATAGCATTGAGGATTTTAAGGCTAGATTGGTGGCCAAAGGATGTACACAAATTGAGAGTGAAGATTATTATGCACATATTCCCTTGTTGTCCATTTGACCATAGTTAAAGTACTTTTGGCTATTGCTTCAAGTCTTAATTGTCCTTTATATCAAGTAGACATAATTAGTGCTTTCTTACATGGTTTTTTCGATGAGGAAATCTATATTCCCCTAGCTAGATATTCTAAGGCTGTAAAAGGTCAAGTTTGTCACTTATTAACATCATTACATGGTCTCAGACAAAATTTGAGGCAATGAAATCTTGAAATTTTGAAGTTTTTGTTGAAACATGGTTTTATCCAATTTGATCATGATCACTCTTTGTTTTACCTGTAGCATTTCTAATGGCTTTCTTAGGGTTTTTATATGTTGATGATATTAATAACAGGGAGCAACACTTGGTTGATTGATGATCTAAAGGAGCAATTGCATTTGACTATTACTGTTAAAGATTTAGGTGAAGTAGGTTTCTTTTTAGGCATTGAAATCAATTGGTCTCCAAAGGGTATTATGTTGAATCAAAGGAGGTTTATACTAGACATATTGGTTGATTTAGTTTATAGTGGCTAAACCTGCTAAAGTTCCTTTAACGATAGATTCCAAGTTGTTTATGATGCCGGTGTGCTTCTCGATGATCCTTCTAGTTTTTATAGATTAGTTGGCTGGTTTCTCTACTTATTAACTCTCACTCGTCGCAACATCTCATTTGCTGTATGGAAAACTTAGTCAGTTTATTACTACCTCTCATGTTACTTAAGGTAGATGTGACCACACTTGTGATAGAAGATGGGCCTAGAGTTATACACGTCATGCGGCCATGCTATAGGTCACATATAGTGTTGATGCGTCATAGTTGATGGCACTATCCACCATCTAGTCATGCCTTGTGTGGGAGTACGTATAAATGATTCCATTGTCCTCAGTATCCCTGTGGCTTTTCACTAATTTAACATGATACATGTGGGTATCTAGCTGACAAGTAGTTAATTCCAATCTTTTACCTCTTATGTAAATAGTTATAAGAAACTTTTAGCTGTAACAAACTCTATTTTCACAATACACACTTTGCTTCCTATTCTTCTTCAGCTCAACTATGAATTGCTTATAGAGTTTCATTATGGTGAGATCATGTATCTAGCATAGATCACTTTCTAGTTTCAACTTTAGGAATAGATGAGGTATCTTCTTGGTTGTTTATCCACTTGGTATTTCTAACCAATTATGAATAGTTACGTGCTCTAAGCAATTATTTTGATGAAAATATTCTACTTAGAATATTTTTTTTAAACTTATGTACAATCATATATGTTCACTCTGTCTTACCAAATATCACTTCTATTATTCTATTGCTTACTAGTTGGTTATCTAATATAGATCATGGACTTCTCAAGTTTAATCCAACCCATTACCCATTCATGACAACTCTCTAAGCCTAAGCCCAACCTACTATAGTCTATCTGAAGTCATCCAACAACATAGATCCACTTAGCTCAAGATATCGACTCCCGAATGCCATGACAAGATGAGTCTCAACCCAAGACTAGTTAACATCTCCCTTCTAATCACTCGAGGTCTGTATGACCAAATGTGGATTAGTGCACTTGACCCACATCTACAGCCATTGTCGCCATCCACTCACTATTTCATGATTACACCACACAAGTAACTGCTATGGATCACTCTGCTATAAAATACCTCCTTCAACACCATTAGAATGGAAATGTTGTCTTGATACTCACTTTTAATTATTACACCTATAGCATGCATCTAAACTCAAGCATCAAAGTGATTACACTAGGCCAAGCCATAACACATCACTAACCGTATTTTGTCTTATAGGCTTAATACACGAGGTCCAATCCAACAACTATAGATAATTTTATCATATTCTAACTAGTGACACTTACATATATGTTACATAAAAATAATTATTTAGAACACATGGTAATCCATATTTAGTAAAAAAAAATTAAAAAAAACCTTATGGATAAATGGTTTTTGATGAAATTAACATATTTAATACTGATGACCTTGGAAAGTCCAATCACATCTACTAAAATTAGTAATCTTAAAATTAATGTAATTAATTAAAAAATCGACTTAAATTTCAAGTGAAATATTGTCCAAACTAAATCTATTTAATTATAGGACTTCTTTCATCATTCTTTTCTTCTTAGTTATTTAATTTATATATGTTTTCATATATATAATATTAATGTAATGTTATTGTATCGAAAAGATTTTTCTGGTATTGCAAAACGTGTGTAAAGTAGAGCTGATACTTAAATCACTTTCTAACAATGTCTTTCAATATTAAATGATGGCATAGAAAATGAGACTTAACTTTGATGAGCATCACATTTTTATGACCATGGCCCTCAACGAAAGTAGCCTAGATAAACTTTCCATTCAAACAATTTTTCCCTCAATTGTTATGCACGCTATTCATATAGACTTGACTTCTTGGGTCAAATGATGGATCCATCAAGTATAATGCATAATTAAAATGATTTAAAAAAATTTAACTTAAGGTAAGCACCATTGAATGGATCTATCAGCTCTCAACTTTGCTCAAACACACTCACATACTCAATAAGGCATGCTATTCGCCTTTAGATTATACACATCAAGTTCATCATGTTAACTTTAAAATGAATAAGCATGATCTTAACAATTGATTATAAATATAATTCCATGGATGCTATCATGTCAAAAAATCTATGAATAGTGTAATGAATAAGCATGATCTTAACAATTGATTAACTTAGTTAAGGATTTCAATTTGATATTTCATAAGCTTTAGAAATTAGAGAGGTAATGTAAGACTATAAATCTCTCCCTTCAATTGTCAAGTGAAGCTCACATTAGGAATCAGTCAAGACTCGAGCCATAATAATGGGTTTCATACTTAATAGCTCCCTCAATTGTCATAAGCGTGATTAAACCATTGAAGTTGCCTATTTCTCTATTTAGCTACTTTCCTCAAAGTTATTTTTTCAACTGTCATTTACACGTCACTCCTCTAAAGGTCATATAACATGAAACTCATACAACATTTACATGACAATATCAATTGGAATCTTACATATGCTATTGACTTTAATAGGACTAGGCGTGGGCAAAATGCAACTTGATTTAGTTTACCCAGAAAATCGAAAAAATTGAATTGTATATTACAAGTTGATTTTTCTATTGAATTTAACCCTAATCATATGGTTTGGTTCATAATTTTTTTGTACTTAAAAAAGAAAAGGTATGGTACAGTTCGATTTGTGGACTGAACCTTTTTTATTTTTAAAATAAAGTATATTCTATCAAGAGGTTTCAATCATATATTTCTCACCACTGATGCAAATACAAAAGATAATATTTAAATTAATTATTTATCAAATAAATATGTAAAATTTATAGCGGAGATTTGTTTTTCTTTTTAAATGCGAACCTAATTATACAATTCAATTCATAATGTTCCTAAAGGGATAATGTCACGAATAGTACCTAAACTTTGACAAAATATTCAATTAGATACCTATATGATCACGCTTTTTGTATAAGTGCTTTCTAAAACTCTTCTTAATATCTTTTTAAATTCCTTTGAATGCACAGATATTTATCGACCAATATATCAGGCACGTGTGTAGTAATAAAATTTCGGTAAATACCAAATCATGTTCACAGAGAGTGAGGATTAACTCTCAATTGCATTAGTTCTAATTGCAGCTACGTAAAATCAAAGAGAAAATATTTTTGAATTTTTGATATAGGACTAATTTAGAAAGATAGAGGGATTTCCAACACCTGTAATTAATTTAGGTTAAGAGCCAACAGATTTGAAAATCAATCAAATGTATGCTATGACCAGAATAAGCTTACAAATCCAAATTGCCAATGTGTTTATTTTTTCAATCAATCAAGCATTAGATAGCAACTCCTTTTTCCAAAGAAATCAATTGCCCTAAATTAACAAATTAATATTCTCTATTCCTAGGAAATTGATTAATTGACTAATTAGTATAAATTTTTAAACCCTAATTGAATTCAAATCCATATGTCTATGAGATCTATAATCCAAATTAGATAATCATATAATTGATTAGAAGAGAATTTTCCAATGAGAATCCTAATCTATCATGAATTCTAGAATCAATCCAAAATGCATGATATGTGAAATAACATCAACAACATGAACACATATGAAGAATCAATCAAACGGTTCAGATCAACAACTCAAAACTAAATTAAGCACAAAAGACACAAGCTTTCAACATCATCCATAAAATTAATATAAGAAAAGAACGAAATCACCTTGTCATGAAAATCCTACTCTTGAATTCAATTTCAAATGATGTTTTCCACTTGATCTTAGTATGGAATCCATAATCAAATAAAAAAGAAAAGTTCTCTAGTCTCTAAGCCCTAATCCAGATCTAGGAGCAATGGATTTTGATGTTCAAGTCGTGCCTAAGGTTCTCTTCTCCATTCAAATGGTCCAAAAGAGAATAAATAATAAATAAATATATATATGAAAAGTCACAGGACACATTGGCCGCCTTTAATGCCAACGGCATTGAATTAAAATTAGCCGACCTTCTTTTGTAAAATTGATTTCCGAGAGTAGCTATGGATGTACGCCTGCTTTAAGGTCGATGGTTTTGAATCTCCAGTAGCTGGCCTTCAATGTTTTACAAATTTTCTAAGACAAGATGGTAGCTAGTCTTCAAGCTTACACTGCTGGCTTTAGCTGGCGATGTACATAGAAAATTTGTTGGCGTATAGATGAAATTGAAGGTTGATTGATTTATGCTCATAGGTTGGCAACATAGCTTTGTTTTTATGGCCAACATTGATCTTTTATTGATGAAGGCCGGTGAAATTTGTTTCTAGGCTGGCTGTATAGCTTCCTAAATAGCTAGCTTACTTTTTTTTTTCCTTTTCATCTCCTTAATTAAGTAAAACTCATCTAAATTGCTTGAATTTGTCATATATCCTTTAAGACGTGAAATATCAAATTAAGTGCACTTAAGTACCATTTCATTAGGATTTCTATAAAATCTATAATAGTTAAGCATGATTTGTTCGATAAAAAGTGAGTAAAATATGATTTTATCACTAAATTCTAAAATTGATCAATTTAGTATCTAGTAAAAACTTAACAGAGATACTGCTAGCATGCGAAAAACGTTATTTCAAGTACTAAATTGATCAATTTTAAAGTTCAGGTATCTAATTGCACATTTTGTCAAAGTTCAGATATAATTCGTGGCATTAACCCTATTTTCCAATCGAAAAAAGGGTTTTGATATGGTTATATTTGGAATTTTAAACCACTTTTTATTTTTAAAATAAAAATACACTCCTTAAATGGTTTATATGCTCATCTTCAGATTTACTATAAATTAATATGTCGTCAAAGTAGACTAACATAGATTGACCAATAAAGGGCTTTAATACCTGATTCATGAAACGCATAAAAGTGCTGGGCACACTGCTGAGACCAAAAGGCATCATCAGCCATTCATACAACCCCTCCTTCATGTTGAATGTGATTTTCCATTCATTCTCAAGCTTGATTCTGATATGGTGATAGCCACTCCTCAGGTCAACTTTGGAAAACATAACAGCCCCACTTAACTTGTCTAATGTGTCTTCCATATGAGGTAGTGGGCATTTATACCTAATAGTAATCTTGTTGATAGCTCTATTGTCGACACACATTCTCCAGCTGCCATCCTTCTTTGGAATTAGTAAAGCAGGCACAACATATGGGCTCATACTATCTTTCATAAACCCCTTCTACAATAGCTTCTGAACCTTATCCTATAAAATCTCAATCTCTTCGGGACACATCCTATAATGTGGCAAGTTTGGTAGACTCGTCTTAGGCATCAAATTAATCTAGTGCTGAATAACTTTCAAGGGTGGTAGTCCTTCTGGCAAATCATCTAGTAGTACATCTTTAAATCCCTCGAACACCTATTTCACACTCTCTAGCACTCTACTATTACTCTCCCATCCACTGTCATGACATTCTTTGCATGCATAACTCTAGACTCCCTCATATCTTCTTCCAACTCTTTCTCTGAGTAAGTGATTGTCAGGACAGAGTACTCCTCTACCTTGCAGGCTTTGGTGTAATTCGTTACCTTTAGAGGAAACAAAATGTACTTCACACCACTCTTCTCAAGCCTGTACATATTCTCCTTCCTTTTATGTTAAGCATCCACATCAAATTGCTAAGGTCTTCCAACTGGCAGGTGACATGCATCCATGTCAATAATATCACAATAGACATCATCTTGATATTTGCCTATGAAAAATGGTACTCTAACCTCTCTTTCACCTCTATTCATTTAGCAGCTTTAATCCACCTTATTTTATGAGGATTATGGTGTTTTTCTACTAGTAATTGTAACTGATTGACAACCTCTCGCCCAATGATATTCTCAAAACTCCCACTATCAATAATTAGATCATATGCTCTTCCCCCTGTAGTGTACCTAGTGCGAAACAATTACTGTCACTGGGTGTCCTCTTCTTGCTTGGGCGCTAATACCAATTTCTTAATAACATAGGTTTGCTCAACATCCTCTTCACCCTCTTCAAAATAATCCTCTTCTCCATTGGGTTCACAATAAACCTCTTCCTCTTCATCCCACTCTACTATATTCGCACTCTTTCTATTTGGACACTCATTAGACCTGTGTCCTAGTTGATTGCAACGGTAGCACTTATCTGGGATAGATTTGGCATATGGGTTATTCTGCTTTAGATTTCTCTGCCCTTAAAAGGCTTTTTGCCAACTGCCTTGTCAACTCTCTTCTCACACTTTCATTAAGCTTTTCTACAATGCCTTTATTTTTCTCAAATATTGCCCTACTACTACCAGCACCCTTAACTCCATACCCCTTTCTACTACCAGCAAATCTGGTGCTCTGCTCTTGCAACATCAATTCAGCCTTAAGGGCTATGTTCTTCACTTTACTAAGATTCCTTAACATAGAAACCCCAATCCTATCCCTAATCTACAACTTTAGACCATCCACATAACGTCTACTTGTTTGCCTTCACTTTCCTAGAGATCGTTATGCTTAGCTAGTCTCATGAACTCAGTAGTGTATCATGGACTGAACATATTCCTTGACAGCAACATTGATATTGCTGAAAAAGGATTTGCTCATATCCAAGTAGCAAGAAATCCTTTTGTAGCAGTTGTTTTGTCACGCCCCAGAGGGTACCCTAAATGTGGCAGTCCGCTGCATATAATATAAAAGCTAATGAATGACAAACCTTAGTCACACAGGAGCTTAGATATCATATGCAAGGTGTGCTTCCAAGATAGTAGGAGACTTATAGGGGTATTACGTTTAAATAGATAGCAAAAGCAAGCATGAACTTAAATAGATAAACATAAGATCTTCATTTAATAACAAATTAGTACATCATCTTAGGGGCATTCCCCCGCCTTAAAATCTTTGTACCACTATACTAATATCAAAATAAACATAACTACTACATAAGCCTACTATAGAGATTTTTCCTAGAAGTCTATGTTCAAAACTAAAATACATAAACTTCTTCCAAAAACTCCTAGTAGCTTACACTTGTACCTAGCATACGGGGCTCCTTGGGGCCAACCATAGATAATCATACGGTAATAGAAAACTATAAGGGTATAAGCATGACTAGCTTAGTGAGATAATTCCATCTATAAGATATTTCCATAATTTAAACAAGTATTTAATCAAAACATATGAAAATGCGCAAATCATATGAAAAATCAAGATACACATGATCAACCAGAAATCAAGTGTAGCATGGATTTAACGCCTTCCATGACAAGGGTTGGGAGGTTACAGGCCTATACGACCATCAATATCTGCAGATTTACCGGCTCCTGCTTGCCCTATAGACTTTCCGGCTCCTACCAGTCACCACTACCATTTCCTCATTTCCCCACACGAAGAAAAGTAGTGAAACAATGTGACCCATGTATATGATATGCATGAATAATTCCAATATAATTTAACCACAAATATTTAATTCAAGTTAGGGGTGATCAACATAATTCTCATCATATCAATACAAGAATCACAAATTATTTATCAAACCAAATTCCAATATTCTTAGTTTATATTCAAGCAATCATAATCGCAAGTCACTTGACAGTTGTTCATTTTATCTTTTTCTTAATTTCTAGTGCTTCTATTTACAAGCACAAAACAAGGAAATGTAACTTGATGAGAGGAATAACTCATTCCATATCGGTAGATCTAATCAAAATAATCCTTCGGATAGACGATCTCGGGTCCCTCGTCATCTAAACAAGATGAAATACCCAAAATGAGTCTTTCATAAAACTTGCATTCTTGAGGATTCTAATATTTTCTTAAAATCGCGGTAAAATCGTAGAAGAGGAAATTCCAACTTAAAATGGTCATAACTTGCTCATTTCAACTCGGAATTTCACGTATAATATATCGTTTTCTACCTACTCGAAAAGATCTATGTATTTCTAAGCTTGTTTTCATAAAACTAGGTCGTTTGGGTTCCGAAAAAATAGCGACGAGATTTGCCACGAATTTGCAAAAACTTGTTTTCCTTATTGTAAACAAAGCTCATTTGAAAAGATGAATATTTCAAGTATTTTGTAAACTTTTTGAAAGGATATACATATATGTAATGACTCATAACAAATGAATGAAGTAAGTGAAGTTGTCTCAACTTATGAAAAGCAAGGTTTTAAAAGACTTTGATCTTTGAGTTTTGTTGGGATATCCATTTTACTTTTGAAAGATCTTGAGTTATTTGAGATGAATATTCTTTTTCTAAATTTAATCTCTTGTAGTTACTTTAAATTCCTAAGGAGTGGTTTTATTTTCTAAACTTGGATTCTAACAACTTTTAAAAGTAGTAAAATGATATTTTTGTTTCTTGTAATGATTCCAAAAGAATTTCTATTTCTTGATGAAGGATAAGTTTTCATAAAACTTTTTGTTTATTTAAGAAAAATCATTTCCAAGCATGTTCATGAGTTTTTAAGAAATCTATTTTCTACATTTATTTACAAAGAACCTTTAGTTTAAGAAAACACTTCCTCATTTATTTTTGTTGAGACAAAAACATTATATTCATGCATGAATATGAATCATAAACTATAGGAATATAAAGGAACATAATAACTTGAAAGATTAAGCAAATAAGAAAGTAAATCAATTATTGGGACCTTAGCTTCATCAAGGTACCCCGGGACTAAGAAAAGACTAGTCCTGAAAAGAAAAGAAAAGGAATTGTTTTGACTTGATGAGGACAAGTCTAAGACTAGAAAGACTAGTCTTAAGAACAACTTGAAATTAAATAAATTGCATGAAAGGTAAATAAATTGCAAGACAATGAGCTTATATACTCTAAACATATATATATATATATATATAGCTATATAGAAATTTAAATAGTTATGATCATAAAAGAAACATAAAGGAACATAAAGGAATTGTGATTATGAACAAAAACAAAGTATGAACCTATTGTTGCTTTCTTAACCTTCATGGTTTTAGAAAACACACACTAAGCTCATACTAAGTAGATGAACATAAAGAAAGCTTGGAGAAATTTTTACCTAAAAGAAGCTAAACTAGGAAGAACTTCTTGAGAGAATTCTTGAGATATTTGAGATAGATTTTGGTATAGTAACTTTAGAGGAAAAGTGATGTGAAAGAAGTGAAGGTATGAGGGGGTATTTATAGGAAAATGTGGGAGATAATTTGTGTTAATTAAATAAGTGAAAAATAAAACAAATTGAGGCATTATAGAGGGGGGCCGGCGCCACTTTCATGCATGGGAAGAGGAAAATTTTAATTTTTTGTTATTTTGTTAATTAAAAGTAAGAAATGAAAGATGTGAAATTGTATTGGAAATGAAAATGTGTAAGAAATAGGTGTATGGTTTGTAAGAGTAGGTTGTAAGGAAAAGTAGAGATAGGTGAATAGTATAGAATAGTAGAAAATAGTGTAATGTAAAAGTAGACATGACAATTAAATATCGGTAATAAGAAAATACGCGTATAAATGCGATCTCTGATATTTTTAGTTATCGAAAAATTATGAAATTGATATTTTTGAAAATCTTATATTTTTACGAGTCTAATGGTATATTTGAAATAATTTTCCTATTCGAGCTCCCGGACACGTTTTTCGAGAACTGTGTTCGATCGGGTTCTAAGGACTCTCGAATTTTGCAAAACTGAAATTTTTATATAACCTATAGCTATTACGAACTATTATAGCTAACTTTTCCAACTTCGTTTTCTGGGGCTAGAGAAAACGGCAATGCCGGACTTAAACTGTTACGGTAAACTAGGGTTTTGTTGACTTTAGAAATCCGGTTGACTTCCGATTAAGGTTTAAGCCTTAATTCGGATAAAAAAATTCGGCGATTTACAACTTACCCCCTTAAAGAAAGTTTTGTCCTCAAAACTTGAAGTTCATACCTGGTTCCTCAAACAAATTCGGATACTTCTGGCGTATATCGCTTTCGGCCTCCCAGGTTGCTTCCTCGTGTGAGTGGTTTCTCCATAGAACCTTCACGTACTCGATCTCCTTATTTCGAAGCTTCTGCACCTTATGATCTAAGATTTGAACTGGGTGTTCATCGTATGTGTGATTTTCTTTCAACTGAACTGGTTCCAACTCGGCAATCTTGGTAGGGTCTGACACATGTTTCTGTAGAACTGACACACGGAATACATTGTGAGTTCCAGATAGGCTAGGAGGGAGTGCCAGATGGTAAGGAAGATCTCCTACTCTTTCAAGCACTTCAAAAGGTCCAACATATCGTGGGCTCAACTTTCTTTACGCTTGAACTCGGTGAATACTCTTGATGGGGTTTACTTTCAAGTACACATGGCCTCTACCTTCAAACTCAAGTGCACGTCTCTTCATATCTGCCCAACTCTTTGCCTATCTTGCGCCTCCTTCATCTTTTGTTGGATGATCCTCACCTTGTCGGCTGCATCTTGCACTATGTCAGGTCCGATGCTCAACTTTTCTACATCGTCCCAAAACAAAGGTAATCGACATCTTCTTCCATACAACGCTTCATAGGGTGGCATCTAGATTATGGAATGGTAGCTGTTGTTATAGGCAAACTCTACCAAAGGTAGGTGTGCGTCCTAACTACCTTTAAACTCTATTACGCAGGCTCGCAGCATATCCTCCAACGTTTGTATTGTCCTCTCCGATTGACCATCTGTCTGAAGGTGATAGGCCGTACTGAAATTTAGCTTAGTTCCCATACATTTCTACAAACCTGTCCAAAATTTGGATACAAACCTTGGGTCTCGGTCGGAGACTATTCCAGCGGGTACTCCATGCAAGCGTACTATTTCTTTTATGTACATTCTTGCCAACTTGTCCATAGAGTACATCATGTTTAATGGAAGGAAATGTGCCGTCTTCATCGATTGATCCACTATGACCCAAATCGCATCATATCCAGCCGACGTCCTTGGCAATCCACACACAAAATCCATTGTGATTTGGTTCCATTTCCACTCGTGTATTGGTAGGGGTTTTAGAAGTCCACCAGGTCTGTGGTGCTCCACTTTTACTTGTTGGCACGTAGGACATTTCAACACAAAGTCTGCTACGTCTTTCTTCATACCGTTCCACCAATAGTGACTCTTCAGATCTTGGTACATCTTTGTTCCTCCTGGATGCATGGTATATCCAGAGTGATGTGCTTCTTCCATGATTTCCTTTCTTACTTCCTCATCATCCGGAACACATAATCTTCCTTTCATTCTCACTACTTCATCCTCGTCTATGGCAAAATCGGTGTACCTTCCTTCCTGTACTTCTTTCTTAATCTTCAGAATCGCCTCGTCATATCGCTGTGCCTCCTTGATTCTCTCTACTAAGGTGGGTTCCATGACAAGTTTGGCAATCTCCATTTCCACACTTTGCCCTATGAATTCAATGCTCATTCTTTCAAATTCCTTTATCAACTCGTTCTTGTCAGTGAGCAAAGAGGCTACTTCCCCATAATTCTTTCTGCTTAGGCATCTGCAACTGCGTTTACTCTCCCTGAACAGTAGTTGATTCCAAGGTCGTAATCCTTGATGAGCTCCAACCATCTCCGTTGCCGTATATTCAACTCCTTTTGTGTGAATCGGTACTTAAGGCTTTTATGGTCTGTGTAGATTTTGCACATTTGTCCATATAGGTAATGTCTTATAACTTAAGTGCGAAGACAACAATGGCTAACTCCAAATCGTGGGTAGGATAATTCTGCTCATGAGGTCTGAGCTGTCGTGATGCATAAGCGATCACTTTTCCATCTTTCATCAATACGCATCCAAGACCATTCCTAGAAGCATCGCTGTGCACTGTATAGGACTTCTCGGGGTTCGGTAGAATTAGAATCGGGGTAGAGACAAGTCTTTTCTTTAGTTCCTGGAAACTTTGCTCCCTCTTGTCTGTCCAGATGAACTTCTCCTCCTTTTGGGTTAACTGTGTGAGGGGTTTGGCGATGGTTGAAAAATTCTTTACAAACTTCCTATAAGATCCAGCCAAACCGAGAAAACTTCTCACCTCAGTCACAGTTTTAGGTTGTTTCCACTCCATCACTGCCTTGATCTTCTCAGAGTCTACCGATATTCCATCTCCAGATATCACATGTCCTAGGAAAGATATCTGATCCAACCAAAAGTCACACTTAGATAACTTGGCGTACAACTTATGCTCACGCAAGGTCTATAATGCCATTCTTAAGTGTTCCTCATGTTGCTCTCGCGTTTTTGAGTAGATTAGAATATCATCGATGAAGACTATCACGCATTTATCCAACAGGGGCTTATATACTCGATTCATGAGATCCATGAAAGCTGTTGGTGCGTTGGTTAATCCAAAAGGCATCACTAGAAACTCGTAATGTTCATAGCGAGTTCTGAAAGCTGTCTTCGGTACATCCTCAGGTTTAATCCTCAACTGGTGGTATCCTGACCGTAGATCGATCCTTGAAAAGACACTTGCTCCTTGAAGCTGATCAAAAAGGTCATCTATCCTTGGGAGTGGATACTTGTTCTTGATGGTGACTTTGTTGAGCTCCTGATAATCGATGCATAAACGCATGGAGCCATCCTTTTTCTTTATGAACAACACTGGTGCTCCCCAAGGTGATACAATCGTCGTTAACACGTCGTTAATTGCCATCTTTGCAGGAGTTTACCTTACTCTGATACCAATTTAACAAAGCATAAAGGTGTAAATAATGGAAATCAAATCATTGGATGATTTCTAGAACACAAGTTTGCAAAAATTTCAACTTTCATAGAAAAATTCTCTCAATTAGGGTTTTTAAACTGTATATAATGTTCTAAATTATAAAGAAAAATTTTTAAATGATTTTATACTATTACATAGAAAATCTAAGAGATAAACAAGAGACGAAACATGCAAGCTAAGCGGGCCAAGTAGGGTAGCTCAAAGCTAGCAGTGTAGAAGTGATAGCCAATAGCTTACAAGCTTAAGACCAACGATGTAGAAGAAATGGCCTGCGGTTTACATTGTAGGCCGACCCATGTCTGCATCATATATAAACCTAACATAAGTGCACGTAGGAATAAAAAGGATAATACATGAAAATAATTTACTAGGAATATTATCTTAATTATTCAACCCCATTGATTTAGGTTAGAAAGAAAAATATTGGATGTTTCAAGTCCCATGACCATTCTAATTTTATGTAGATTGCTCGTCACTTATGATATTCCGTTATAATTTTTTATTATGAGTAAAAGTAGGAGACATTATATAAGAAACATCAAATTACTAGATCTACTAAAAGAAAATAAATTAAAATCGTATAACATTAGGGAACGCATGTTATGGCTTGTTGTGTTAATACAAAAAGACTTGGGTAAGACCCTGTGTCTCATTTCACCAATCACAAATTAATCAATAAACTTCTTGCATAATATTTCATTTCTAAAGCCATCTCTAGTCGAAAATACCTTCGATCTCCTTGTTAATTCTATATCTAAATTTCTTATCATGGCATTTCTGAATTCAACAAACTTCCTTACATCTATCATAGTTTAAGTGGTGGGAGTAATTAGTGGTTTTCTCTATGGTCCACTATACAATAAGATAACACAACCAAAAAAAAAAAAAAAAAAAAATTAGGCTTTAGCTATATTTAATAAATGTCACAAGATAGAATAAATGTTGCTAAATATATTCTTATAACATGGTAGAATATATTTAGCAATATTTATTCTATATGTAATGACTTTTATACGTCATAGTATAGAATAAACGCTGCTAAATATTTTTCTAACATGGTAGAATATATTTAGCAGCGTTTATTCTATATGCAATGACTTTTAGTAAATGTAGCTAAAGCCTACTTTTCATGTAGTGATATTTAATAAGAGATTTCAATCACATATGTCTTATCACTAATGCAAATACAAGCAATAATATTTGAAATTAATATTTATTTTCCAATAAATATGTAAAACTTATACTGGAGAGATTTCATTCATCATAAACCTATAATTGTATACTAGTCTCATAATCTTGAAGTGCCTTGAATTACAATGATATACTCGACTCAGTAAAATCAGAATATGCCATTTTAATATGACACATAAATTTCAATTCTTTTGCTTCTAATTAATACATTGTCAATTATATAAGCTAGTGAGTAATGGTAGTGGACTAATCTATAAGATAAAGGGAAAAAAAGTTTAGAACATTAGAGGTTAAAACCTAATGATTAACTTATAGGTAGACGCACCACAACAATCAAAATATAACATAACCAATTTAATTTCATTCTCTTGAAAAATACATACCTAAATAAAATTTAAAAACAAATTTTAAATTTTTTTGATAAAATAATCAAAAGAAAATGCTATGTTTGATTTTTTTTTTTAATATGAAAAAAAAGTGGTCTGGTTCAATTTTAGGATTTGAACCAAACTGCAAACGGTTTACTATTTATATAACCAAACAGTTTTTTTTTTAAAAGCCGAAATTTCAATTATTTAGTTTGTTCAAGTCCAATTTGACTCATGATTTTGTTTTTTTTCCTTTATAGTTGTAACCAATAGAGAGAGTAGAGCGACTTAGTAATAGCACTACTAAAGAAGAGGACTACTTGCCTTATAATAATAACACTCTCATTCAAAATTAGGAGCCCAATATTGTGTCTACTAAGAAGTACTTACATTGACCACTTGGGGATTCTAGTTATAACAATTTGCTTGAGGAAGAGGCCCTTGGTATCTATTGTAGTAACAAACCACCACTAAAGTTAAAGATTTCTCAAAATAATTTTATTTTATTAAATGACGTACAAAAAAATTTTTAGATTGAACCTTTGTCGTGGTTAATTATTCTCTCTCTCTATCTCTCCCGTTTTTGTTATAACATCATCAAAGTTCAAAAAGTCGAGTACAAAAGCTGATCAATTATTTGAAATTCATTCAAATTCAATTAACGAATCTAATTTAGCTTACAACATATCACATGTAAGTATTTGTACTCCTAGTAACGTAGAAAATATTTCAAAATATCATGAACCATTTACTAATGAATGCTATTTTAGAGTTGAAGACTTCCCACATTTTTACCCATTTATTTTCATTGTCATAAAGATTATATTTTTCTAAAGATTATCTCCTTTGTAGATACCATCTAGAATTATCATATCCAAGATCATTATTATGTGATGACTCTACTGCATATTATTACCTACTGCAAGAACATGTAAGATTTCAAAGTCTTGTTTACTAACTTTCATGAATATATAAACAAAATCCTTAAAATATTTCAAATTTTATATATCCCCATAACTCTTAATTTATTAAAATAAGATCAATGCTAAGGGTGTGGAATACATGTGTAAATTTGTCTCATTTAAATGTTTAGAATCTAAAATCAATGTCATGCCCTACATAAGGTCAAGAATGTCAATAGTTTCGCCACATATAACACTTAAGCATTATACGCAAAAACTACTATTAACTAAATGAGTTTCTAACAAATTTTAAATTAAGAAATCCATACTTAAGTTTTGTAAATAACAATATCCACTAAAATTATATAACCAAAACATTTGAAATTATCTCTCTTTAATACATAGGAGACCTCACAATATAGATATTAAACTTTCATAACCTAATAATATAAATTTCAGCATAGCTAAATGTTCAACTCATCTAATCTTCCACCAATATCCAATCTATAGCTCATGTAGTCAAACATCCACACTAGATTCATTATCATTACCTAAAAAAAGAAAGGAATTAGCCGAAGCCTAGTACATAGCAACACAAAGTGCATACGATATAATTACACACACTTATTCTAATGTAAATATAACAATGAACGATTTAGATCTTTAATTTAGGAATAGCAAAACAATAGTGGAGCAGCCACACTTTAGCGACACATTGTGGGAATTTAGAGGTCTTCAATAGTAGCAACTGCTTAGGAGGTTAATATAAGCAGCTTGAAATATCTATATCTCCTAAAAGAAATTCTAAGTAGGGAGCCTTGTCTAAGGGTCATAGTCATTACTCATCACTACCTATCACAATCCATTATACTAAATAAATCAATGAAGCCCATAATCTTAACCTACACAAGTATAACTTCTTTCCAATCAAGATAGACGTTATCCCGATACCATTCGCCCTATCAGCTACTCACTGAGTCATCACTGGTGGCATAAGCACCTAACTATTGTGTTAGTATGACCATGTAAGGTTGTCACTCTTTAGACCATATTAAACAATAGAAAGCACTATTGATCAATTGATTAGATCATCTTTGAGTATTAATTAATTTTAGAATGTCTATTTTAACAAACAACATGTAAGTCACTGCATACATGAACTCTAATAGGTATCCAACCACAAACCAAATGAAGGATATACTCAAGAATAAAAATCAGTGCAAAGAAATTACCTTAAATAAGATTTAAGTTGCCAATTCATTCTTTTATCCACAATCAAATTATTACTAATCAAATTGAAGTTATATTTCGTATATTCTTATTGAAGTTTAATTACTTCCTTTTAAGTATTTGTCATGCCCTAAAGGGTATCCTAAACGCGACAGTCCACCACACCCGATATTTAAACTTAAGTATGACAACCTTAGTCATCCCATAAGTTTACATATCGTGTGTAAGGTGTACTCACACAACATTTAGGATCACACTTTGATTCGAGTAGTATTAAGAAAGCATACATAGCATTAAGAATGTAATTCACAACAAGATAAATAGTTAAACTTTACAAAAGCCAAGGAGGCATACCCTCGCCAAAATAATAGGAGTCTACATCGTTTAGCTCCAATTACACATATCTGAATTTACATTAAAGAGATTTTCCTAGAAGTCCACGCCTATACTAGGTCCCGACTTCCTCAAAAGCTCTTTAATCCAATGTAGTAAACCTGCACAAAGTGTCCTCTCGGAACATCCAAAAAATAGGAACACTGCAACAAAAACTATTGGGGTATAAGCTAATTGCTTAGTGAGATTCATTTTCCAAGTAACATACTCGATCAAGCTAAATATCTATACAAGCAAGTTATAATTAAGCAACCATATGAATGCACAAGCAAATGAGCAAGCAAGTATATGACTTTCCGGTAGTCATAAGTGAATGAATTTACACCCTCTATTCGGGGTTTGGGGTAGTTCATAAGTCATGCAACTACAGTTCCAATGTTGGTCCATAAGACATGCAACCATAGTCCCAATCTTAAGTGGGGTGGTCCATAAGACATGCAACCACAATTTTAATGTTGTTCATAAGTCATGCAACCATAGTTTCATTATTTGAATGGGGTGGTCCATAAGTCATGCAACCCTAGTTCCTTCATTAAAGACCCGCTGCCTCCCAAATACACCTTTGTCCCACCAAAGGCATACTCGATAATGATATGTGACTCGCTACGTGATATGCATGACAATTTATTCATATATTCATGGTATATTAATTAGATAATTTAAAAGTGACTATAACGATTTCAGACACTCCAAATCTATACTAGCTCATACAAGGTTATTGCAACAAAGCTTGCCTCGATATACTTATCGTTCATTCATGCAAGTTTAGATCACCATTCAATCACAATTTTATCTTTTCCTAAGTCTAATGCACACTACTAACAAGCACATCCAGAGCATAATTAATTGAGAAATGAACTCACTTGTCCATGTAGTGAAATCCACTAGTCGTAATAGTCCTCGGAAGTGGTAACCGTCCTCCAATTCACCTAAGTACAAGGAATACCCTCAATGAGTATCTCTTATGAAGTCTATTAAACTTAACAATTTTATTTACTAAGTTCGTCAATTTCCACCTAGGTTGAATCCTTAACTTAAAAATGTCATATCTAACTCATTTTAACTCGGAATTTAGCTTATAATATACCGATTTATACCTACTTCGAAAGAGCTATCTATTTCTAAAGTTAATTCAAACATTTAAGGTCATTTAGGGGTCGGAAACTTACTGTACAGTAGGATTGCGAAAATCCAAGATTTGAGCCTTTGTGAAAAATTTGCTATATCTACTCTATTTAACTACTTAGACCAACTCATTTTAGTCCTAAACTTGCAAGGAGATTCTTAAAACAAAATTAAGAGATTACACACTTATCTAATCCCAAACATAAAGTTCAAATGAAACTTCTAAAAATCCATTTTCATAAAACCAAAATTTACAAGTCAAAACTCATTGTCTTGTTTTGAGTAATTCCTTTACTGAAACTTACTTAGTTCAATGAAAATAATTTTCCTATATTATATATCATCAAAGCATTCCATTTTCAATATCAAATACTTGTTTTGAGATCTAAAAAAGAAGGTTTTAAAATTGGTCTCCCCTTAATTACGAATTTCCCCTTGAAGTTACAATGAAGACAAGACCTAAATTTTGTCTTTACAAAAACTTGATCTAAGCAATACCTTTTAGGAAAACTCATTTAAACTTATGAAAATTCATTCCTTAAGATCTATACCAAGAGCCCTTTATATTTGTTTAAATCTTCATTTTAAAGTTGGATGATGGGTTCCAAAAATGGTCTTGGTCTAGATCCGAATTTTCATAAATTTATTTTGAACATATCTCTTGAGAAAATTCATCAAAACTCATGAAAACAACCCATTACATATTATATCTTAAGAACCCTTCATTTCTTGAACAAAATCCTCATTTTTGAGTTGGAAAACATGTTTTTATTTTAGGTCTTTGTCTTGATCCGAAATACAATTTTTGTTTTTGAAAATAAACTTTGAAAATCAACTTTAATTCTTGTAAGATGAAGCCTTGATGATATACATCCATCAACTCTTCATTTTCTAATAAAACTTCCATTTTAAGACTTGAAAGAGGGTTTTAAAAGGGTGCCTCCACAAGTTACGAATTTTGCTTTTTCATTCAAACTCAAATCTAAGATCTACTCAACATTCAACCATGAGAACATAAGAAAAACTTGGAAGTAAGCCTTAAACTTCTAGATCTACACATAAACATAACTAAAGCTGGTAAAATTCTAGATCTACAAGTTATCACATAAAACAAGAAGATAAACAAGCCTTCAATATAACAAAAATACTAAGAACAAAAGAGATCACCATCTCGAGGAGTGTTTCAATCTTGGCATCATCATCCTTAGCTTTTGAAGCTTGTGGAATGTCCTTTGATGCATGAAACATCCATATTATCATCCTAATAACATCTTATGAGAGCTAAAAGAGGATGATTACCTTAAATATTGCAAGAAAAATATGTGGGAGTGTGAAATGGAATGGGGCAGCTTGTTTATAAGAAGACAAGCCAAGAAGAAGAGAAAAGAAAGGGAAAAAGAGAGAGGAAAAATGTAGGGTTTGTAAAGATGAAAGAGGGAAGGAATGAGATGTTAAATAGAATGGAAAGTGTGTTAAATAAATTAGAAAAAAAAAAAAAATAAACATGCAGCTGCACAAAGGGGAGGGCTGGCATGATTTGAGTGGTGTAGGGGGCTGGTTTAGTTGAGTTGAAATTGTATTTTGAAGTGTAACTTGTAGCTTCCATTTCTAACTAAAAGGAACTTTTAAAATATCAAATAAATAATAAAAATAATGAAAAGTGGCTAATTTATGGGGAATGGTCAGCTGCAATTTGGGAAATGGGAGTGTAAGAAAAAGCAAAAGAAGACATAATAATGTTAGTAATGATAATAGATATGTACTTAAGGTATGGGTTGATAAAGTGGCATTTTGACTAAGAAAATATATAAAATAAATTAAGAAAATATTTTTATTTTAGTGGCAGAATTTTTATGATTTAAATAAAATATTCAAATAAATTAATTTTAGAAATTTAACAATTAAGTTACCGGTAAAGAGTAAAATCTTATATGAGCTAATAACTGATATTTTTAAAATCCGAAAAATTATAACTTGATATTTTGATAATCCTTATGAAAATACGTCTAAAAATATTAAAGATATATTTTTAATTTTCCGAGCCCCGAGACACGCTTTCTAAAGCAGTATCCAAACGGGTTCGAAATAAGCTGAAAATAAACCAATCTGATATTTTTAAATCAAATATTATTATGGACTATTCTAAAACACTTTAATTATTTTTTGACTCCTCGATTTACGAACTCGGGTTTGCCGATCTAGACTGTAGGGTTTTATCAAGATCCGTTGACTTAAGGTCTCCGATGAACTTTCCAGCTTAAGGTTTAGGGCTTAGAAAACCGGGGTTTACAGTATTAATCAATAAATTTAATATCAAGTCCAAAAAAAATTTAGATTTTAAATCATTTAACATGCTTTTAAGTTCATATTAAACTTAATAAAATCATTATATTTAGAATATTAACTAGGTCTTTTGATTGATATCCCTAGTAATTCACTTGTTGTTAAACCATTAGAATTTTATTAATTAAGAAATCTTATTTTAGGTTTAATTCATCTATTTATATCCAACTATACATAAAAGTATACTAATGTACTTAAACTAGTTTCTTATCATGTCTTCACTTACATTATTAACCATTATTTGTACCTATTATTACCAATTCATTCATAATATCAAATTATTTAATTATTCAACTTAAAATTCATATTTTAATATTAAAATATATAATTTATATTTAAATCATATTTATTTAGTTAAATTTAGATTTCATTTATTTTTAACAATTCAAAACTTGTTTAAATTCAGTTCGTGGCTTGACTTGAAGGGATAGGTTCACCTACTTTCGTAATGGTTCTTAACACTAAATTCTTATGTAAAATTCCTACCCATGATTTTATATGTTTCTAAGTTGGCTAAATCTAATTGAATTGGTTTCATATTGTTTAAAAATAAAAAACTTTAAATCTAGTCATAACAGGGAAACAATATTAATGACCTACTGGTTTTGGACAAATTGAGGCCGGTTTAGGTTGGTTCTTTCCATCGATGATGCATAGTACACATTTATATCTTTCAAATGACCAAGCCTCATAGAGAAAGGAGAAGCTAAGGTGATCAATTCCATCTCTAGAAGTCATGCCACCAACATAGTCGCAATCTTGTTTTGCTATATTTTTTGTTATTCCATAATTTGATTATATTTCATTCACTTCTAGCTCTTAATAAACATTGAAAACTTGTGTTAAACATGCACTTTCACCTAGTTTTTCATTTAGATTAATTTTTACTAATTAATGCATTCAATGACTCATCATATCACCAACAAGTTCTACCATTTCCATCATTTCTAGGCATGTTACCAAGTCATTAATCCACTATAACATAATATTTATTCATCTACTTATCAATGAACATCCAAAACATAAGATCAACAAATTTAAAACATAAGATCACATCATTGTATATTAAGTTTGAGTGCTTACTAAAGGGAAAACACAACAAAAGTCAAATCCTACTACTACTTCTTTTGAGTATCTTCTACTTCCTTTTCAAGTCTTCTTGTTCCTAAGTTTTTGTTTCTATTGATTAAGAATTATGTTAGTGAAATAGATATAAGGAATTGAAGATTTAGGATTAGGTTTTACCTTTTCTTCTTATTGGCTTGTTGTAGAAGCTAAATGTTTAATTTTGTAGAGAGAGGATTAATTATTATGGAGCAAGTTAGAAGTCTTGTAAAAGAAGTTTGTAGAGAGCGTTTCGTTCGTTCTGTTTTCTTAATGATGTAAGGAATGAGAGAGAGAGAAAATTTGGAGCTTATATATATGCTAGTGAAGGCCTTATAAATGTAGAATATATGTTTAATGTGGTAATGATTATTTTACCCTTGATTTGACCACCTTACCCTTATGTTAACTGTCCCTTATTTATGTGATGATTTATTTGTTTCTATTTTTATTTGCTGCATTATTTTCATTAATTAATTCCTTATAGTTATATGTTTTATTTTTCCTAATAAATTCTTATTATCTATAATTAAATTTGCATTCCAATATAATTTTCTTTAACCATCATCATTATTATGAAATTTTGGGATATTTTAATCAATTTGCCAAACAAGTGGATAAATACAATTTCCACATTTGAAAGCTTTAAGTCACGGTTATTGAAATGTTGTAATTCTGTGGATGAAGGAGAAAAATCATAGGGATAATGTTTGCTGGAATATTCTTGAGCCTATCTTGGAGCATTTAAACCGTGAGTGGAATGTCCAAGTGCAACATTCGTACAAAGAAGGAAACTGATGTGCTGATTTGTTAGGCAACAGAGCTTTGGTTTCGTCCCCTGGGTTTTCATAACATTGAATCATGTCCATGATCTCTTAATGATCTTATTATGCAGGATGTATGAACCCTTGAAAATTTATAATAAATAAAGTCATATTTACCATGATTTAAATAATAATTAGGTCATAAAATATCAAAATACTAATAACTTAAATCCTTAATAAATAAATTACAATTTACAATCACTAATATAAAAAACTAAAAAATAAAATTCTTTTAAAAATTTTAAGTATATTATAGTATTCAAAATATTTACTATATTAGGTATATAAGTTTTCATCTAAAAATGCCATCGAGCCTAAAGGAAAAAATAAATAAATATTTACGTTATCGGTATTCCTTTGGAAAGAATTACTTAAGTCATCTTAAGTCAAAACCTTGGTCCCTACGATTGGAGACTAAGTTTCTAATAATTCATATATAATATACACACACACACACATACATATACCACTTCCTAAATTTTCGTTGGAGACTAAGTTTCTAAGAACAAACTACCTGCTTCCACTGACCATTGTCAATTTAAGATGCATTCAATTTCATTTTATAATTAAATACATTGTTTCATTTTAATACTATAAACTTCATCATAATCCATATATAATTTATTCCTAATATAATAAATGTTTTGGGTTGTTTGCTTCACAGTGGAACTACAAAGGGTCCACTACATCCGAGCATGACAATGTGAAAAAAGGTTGCCATAAAGGGAAAAGGAAATTAATATTACAAAATATAAAAAGAAATTACAAAAATGTCATTGGGACAAAAGTAATCCTAGAATTAGACAATTTCAACTCGTGTCTTGAATAGACGAGATCATAAGTGTCTGACCTAGATGAGATTTATGTTTTAGGAAAATCTTGTCTTTTCAAAAGATGAGTTTAGTGTGTTAGGAAACCTCATCTTCCAAAGAGGTGAGTTTGACAGTAATGAAACTTGTAGCTATCGCTGCAATTTCATCTTTATCCCATAATATAACGAATATTAATGCTATTTTTTCCTATTAAAATCATTTACAATCACCTATATTACTTAGATATTCTCAAACTTAATCAATCCTCCACCACCAACATCTAAACTACAATAACTCAACCAAAATAGCATTCCCACACCTAAAATTCTTCACTAACAACAAAATAAAAAAATGAATAAAACAACAAAAACCAATTAAATACAATACATGACATGTTCCGCTATATTCAAGTCATACATCAAAATTACATACAATATTACAAATAATCATTATAGAACATACTCATAACAATTACTACTCTTGCTTACTCTGTTTCCCTCGCCTCTATCTAACAAATGTATGCACGACAAGCCTAGGCTGATTCGGACCTTGTTAGGGATGTCCCATAGATGGATCATCTTAAGTTAGTGTGACATCCCCTTCTCCACCATGTGTACTATATTGGTGAGATGGGATAGGGTCTAGATTCATTTTGAGTGAGGCCTTCCCCCATATCATCTGATAATGATGGTTGCCTCTTCTATGAAGCTGAGGGGTATGAACCTCTACATATGAGCTATTTGGCATAGGGGTATCTAACTGATGAACATACAAAGATGATGAAGGTCTAGGCTTATCATGCTGAACAAATGAGAAAGATGAAGTTCTAGGTTCATCATGTTGAATATGAGGGGGTAAGGGCTCGTCATTGATATTTGTAGCTTTATCTTAGCCTTGCCCTCATTTCCAACCCTATCCCTATCCCTATCCTAGCCTTCGCCTCTCTCTTTGAGGCTACGTCTTTATGCCGGTAGAGGCTATAGGGCATCCTTACTAATATCATGATCGGGGTGGAGTGGTATTGTTGCTATTGATGGTGGATGCTCATTAATATTGAGCCTCACGAACTCATCTATTGCATGAATGACATCTTATGCAGTAGGTGGAGTAGCATCTGGCGATAACATGTAAGGCACCTGATATATGAAATCTGCCTACAATTAGTAATAAACATCTAGATTAGTACTTGTCTGGGACCTATCGATTTATGGCTCCCCTATACAGGAATAGCAGGTGTATGGGGCGCCATGTGGCATCAAAAGAGGCTCCCCACTAACTAATGAGAGAGCGCCCTTCTATAACAGATGTGATCTACATACATATAAGGGCGATGTGTGGAAGGCGCCAATGCTTAGAAAAGTTTATCAAGGAAGACATGTCTTGCAAGGTCTAATTTAGCAGTTCTCTACTTGAACTTTGTTCCTAGATTTGCCTCCTGAATGGCATTTAATAGATGTGGGAGCTTTGCATATGAATCCTCCTAACTGCCATATACTTGCTCAATAGCCTTTCGCTTCGCCTTATGAATTCTCTTAAAATACACTATAACCAAACTCCTTTAAGATGGTCAATTAGAGGGCCTTCGCTATCGTATCTAGAGGATTATGAATCTCCATTATAATGCACTTAGACATGCGAGTGAGGCCCCCATATTTTGATGATCTGAAACTCACCTTCCCCCCTATGTTTCTTATAACACGCTCAGAGTCTTCACTTACAACCTCTGTTATGTCTATTAGTTACATTTACTACCTACGACCATAGATCCAAGTCCACCAACTTAAAATTATAATGGTTTGATATATGCCACATCTTAACTACCCATATAAGATGATCTTTACTCTCAAACCGTATTCCAACCTTGAATTCATCTCCGAGGCTCCAATTCCCAGAACTTATTTCTTGCTCATCATCAAAGGCACCATAACCATTACTTACATCTGTAATGAAAAAAGGCACTAACACTAAGCTCCCTACTGCATCAACATCTATAGGAGCTATAAAAAGGTACCAGTCATTACCCCCATGTGGTATATGGATAGCAGTTACTTGCTAAGGTAAACCTACCACCCATTCATTTCCATCTTCATCATAGTCATCACTAGATTCACTTACTGATGAGTCTTGCATTACATCAGTATCATAACCACTACTCTAGTGAGCTGCACCCATTTCAAAGTTACTCGTCTAGACCTAAGTGCTAACTGTTGTTTCAGTAGGATTGGGGTTCTCATACTAGCACTTGGCTGCAAACATTTCCATCAATGCCCATGTTACCTTGTAGGTGCCTGTGATAGTTCCTTTTAAAAAATCTAGACATCACTAACATTTCCTTTGCAACATTATCATCGATCACTAGAATAATATCATAACATAGTATCTTATCTCCATAGTGACTCTATGGTATAGCTCAGCTCGATGTGTGGACCTATTTATCTTAACTCTACTACAAATGGTCGTCAGGATTTGCTCTTATGTTGATTTCCTATTGACAGTATCCATAATAACTGGCTGCCTATCATAACCAAAACTATCATTTCTATCCACAATATTGCCATGAGCGTATAACACAAATTTAAATTTGACCATTTCCACCACTATGTTGCCATCTCATAAAAACATGGGTTGAATGCATAAATGTGAGAACAAGATAGCTATAACCACAGCAAACATGCTGGGGATGTAGTACCAAAAAATTATTTGGTCATTTAGTATGTGAGTCTAATTTTAAAAAGGTTTCATTATTTGCTAATAAAAGAAGTTAGGACTAATGAATAAGACTAAAGAATGTATCTAAACAAACATTCTATATATGGTTAGGAATTCAAATTTGACTAAGGAATGTATCCAAACAAACACTTCAAGTAATGTCACACGTAATGCATCTAAACAAACATTCTGTTCTCATAGGAATTCAAATTTGACTAAGGAATCAAGTAAAATGAACTAACTAATGAACTAAGTAAGAAGTAGTGGATACTATATATGATCAGGAAATAAGCAAACACCAAATTTTGGCTAAAATGATAAACAACACAAAAAAATCTACATTGCAACATGAACAATCACGAAAAATTGATGTAACAAGATCAAACCACTTACTTATGAAATTTGGCGCATCCTCAATCGATTCGAAGGTTAATCAATTGAGTTTTGCATAAATTGATGCTTGTGTGGGGCAATCTGATCAATATTAACCAAGAACTCGCGTCAATTTGATCAAAAGTATTTGCTTAAATCATTACATTAGGGTTAGGGTCCATTATGCTTTAATTTGGGGTTGTTTTTGTGAATTCAAATGGGGAAGAAGGAGGAGGTGGGTAAAATAGCCTTAGTAAACTTCGTCTCTTTAGTAACCTCATCTCTTCAAGAGAGGAGGTTAGGCACTTACGATCTTGTTTCTTCAAGAGATGAGTTCATGTTGCCTAAAAGTGGGATTATTTTCATCCTAATGAAATTTTTTATTTTTTCAAATTAATAATATTAATTTCCTTTTTCCTTACCATAAATCTCAATTTCATTTTGAAGCTATATCGTGATAATTATTGAATAAAAAAAGAAACGAACACAATTCCTTAATTATTCATAAAGACATGACAATAGCTTTACCTAGAATAAGGAAAAAGTAGTATACATTATTATAAATATTGGACAAATGAATTGGCATCAGTGTATATTCTATATAAATATAAAGTGATTTACTTAATATAATGTCATTCAATATGATAACTAAATGAGTATAGATCATTAAAGTTCCTGTATATTAAAATATTGATTGAGTATATGTTATATGAGGTGACTTGTGACTTCTTTAAAGAAGATCATACACGAACCATCATAAATATATTCATTAATCATAAGAGTATTTATTTAAATGCTTATTATTGAATTGCATGTGAAACTTATGATAAGAACTTGTGATTATTGGCTTGAAATACTTGCTTGATTGATGAGTTGTATGAGTGTTGATTTCTTTATAGAAAAATGCGTGTTTTTGTAATTTATGTGAATTTTCTTATATATATTTTGATTGGTCACCTATGAACCTATTAATAAATATCGGGATATAATAAAATCTTACATGCATTGCATAGTGTCTTGCATCATTTAATGTCATCACTATGATATGATGGATAGGGATGATATTTAAGCTACTCCAAAACTATAGTTAAGGTATCTGTGAGTATTAAGAAAATTCTTTTTTGGATATAAATTTTATTAAAATTTCTCTATAGCATTTTTAGGTATTCTTGTTTTGGTAATATGAACTAAAAGATTTCGAAAAGTTGTGTATTACCAAAGCTTGAACTATCTATCATTGTGGGTCTCATCATAAGTTTTATGGATTTAAAGCTGCATTTAAGGTATCCTAAGTTAGCTTAAGACTGCATTTAAGGTATCTTGAGCCTACCTTATACTGCATTTAAGGTATCTTAAGTAAGGCAATGTTTAAGGTACCTTAAAACTTATGAATTATGAGAAAGTGATTGGATGACTTGGATACTGATGGAACTATTAAATCCCTAACCTTGAGTTGGGTTGTTTGAGAGGAGGGGGCCTGGGAAGGAGGGAAGGGGAGAGAGAGAGGATGGTTATACCTTAGACTTCATGCTGGTTTCCAAAAGACCGCATGTGATGAATGTATTGCATACTTGTTCATACATAGCATATGATTGACAACTTGTTTATGCTTGTAATTGAAATGTGAAGAATGTTACATTCCCATCTCATTGAACTGTGGTCTTGCTCACTCCACAATAGACTGTTTTGCAGGAAATACATAAGATCAAGATAGGATAGGGTTTTTGTGTAAATGAGAGCTATTCAATTCCAAGGTGGTTATCGTGGAAGCTTAGAATGCTAAGTAGGTTGTAATTATAGTGATTTAATAATGAATAGGATTTCTTTTGTCTGAATTGACATAAACTACCTATTTAACTACTTGGTAGGGGATACCAACTCTCTACTATTTTGCCTATATGAGGGAAGCAAAATTTTTCAATTATTTTCATTTAAATATGTATATTATATTATAATTTGCTGAAATAATTATGTTTAGCTAGAGTTTTGTGATTTTTCACTCATGAGACGACTCTTATGTAACGGGTGCATATGTGGCATGGCAACTTTTAGGAATCTCTGCTATGCCCATTTTGGGGTCATTATAGAATGTCATAGAGTCTCTTTAAGCATATGTGTAGTATTTGACCTTGAGCATGTTTGCCCCTTCTTGATAGAAAAAAAAAAAAAAAAAGCTCTAAGTCACAAGTTGGACAATTATCATCCTCACCATCAACCCATATATCATAATCTAAATTGTCATAGCATTTAATGCTGCTAATTTCATTTGTCAGTAGAATTTAGAGGAATCTAATGCGGATGGGATTCATACAAGAATCTACAAGTCAGAGATCTATTTCATTAAAGAAAAAGCAATGCTAAAACTGTTACTTAGGTTTAATATAATTTTATTTACACTAATTTCTACTCAAAAATTCTATAAATACCCCTTCCCTCTTTCATTCTTTACACACACTTTCTCACCATAATAAAACTCTTGCAATTTTTCTTCTCAACACTCTCTCTTCTCCCATTTGTTGCTGTGAAGTATCCCCTCCCTTTACCACACAATTTCCACAAATTTTTGTTTTATTCATCCATCACCAACCATCTTCCACCACCTTACACTTTAGGTAAATGTCTAAACCTCTCTTCTTTTCATGTTAACATAACATGATCATCTTGTTATTTTGATTTCTAAAACTCCATGAGCTTGTTGCTGGGGAAGAAATTATGCAAATAACAAGTTGCTCATCTCTTGGTCAACACTATGTCCATTTATGATTATTATTGTTATGTTGTTATTTTATTCATGCTACTAATCTAATTTCTTATATGAATATGTATATATATGATATTAGAGCCTAAAGCTCACTAATCTAACTTTTATTTCTGCTATTACTTTCTTGCACTTTATTATTTTATGCAAATTATTAAGCTAGTCATTCTAGTCTTAGATTTGTTTTTATCAAGTCAAAACAATTTTTTCTTCTTTCTTTTTGGACTTGTCTATAATCTAACTTTGGGCAGCATTAATCTAAATTTAAGACTTCCATGATTTTCTTATTTATTTTCTTATTTTTGTCAAAGGACTTGCCCATGTCTAAGTCTGGAAAGTTTTGATATAAGCTAAGACTTTCTAATGCTTGACCTTTACTTATATGCCTATTTAATTTTCTGTCTTTGATCCTTTATATTAATTATTTTTTTCATATTACATAACTACAAGTTCATATTCATGCATGATAATATTATTGATGTCTTAATAAAATAAAAAGGAGTTCTTTTCTTTTATAAAAATAAGACTAAACTCCCTATAAAATAATTTTGTCACTTAGGAAAAATTCCCATTAAAACTTCATATTATGTTTCAACAACATTCTTTTAAAAAATTCAAATAATTTTATCATAAATTCATAGTGTTGTTATTGTGCAAAGCTTCTTCAAGATCTAATTGTGTGGTTGCATTACTCTTTTCAACATACTAAAATGAATTTGTTATTAAACCTTAATGTTAATAATATTTTGTTATGCAAATTTCCTTAAAAACTTCTTTATAAGATTTATACTAACACTTTAATAAATAATAAGAAGAAGGCAAGTATTTTTAGTCAAGCTAAAATCAACTCACTAGTTAAAAGTTCACTTAAGAAATAAAATTGATAGATAACTTAAAAGACTAAATTTCAAAAATAAATTTATTTTATGAAAAGTTAAGAAAATATAATTATAATAAGGAAACACTCATTTGTAATAACTCATATTTTTACTTTTCACTCCAACAACTTAAAGAGAAAATTTGTAAACTTCGTTCTTTAACTCCTAAAATAAATTATGTTATGAAAAATTGTTGTTGAGACAACACCACTATAGTCATGCATTTAATTTGAGTTCATATATGTATTAAAAGGAATTTTCAACTATATAAATATCCATATGCTTGTTTGGGGATTTTTGGATGATATAGAACTTAGAAAAATTTTAAACTGAGAGCTAGGATTTTCATGATTAATTTGTATCGACCTGTTTTAGAACCCTAATAGCTTTAAATGTTAAAAATAATCTTAGAAATGGATTGATCTTTTCAAGTGGGTAAAAAAGACATCTAATATGTGAAATTTTGAGTTAAAATGAGTAAGTTATGACCATTTTAAGTTGGAATTTCATATAATCCGATTTTTTTATGAAAATAATGAAATAGAATTAGAAAGTTTAAGTAAAACTTCCATGAAATACTCATTTCGAGTCTTTCTTTATTTAGGTGACGAGGAAGGAGAAGTTCCCTACCCTAATGATTACATCGATTAGTCGATTTTTTTGCACTATGGATGAGTCAGTTTATCTCCTTAAACTTCATACTTATGTTTTACTTGTATTATAGTGACACTAGAATAGGAAAAGATAAATAGGAAAGTGCATGTGCCTTACGATTGGTTGAAATTATAATAAGCATATCAAAGCCTAATCAAATGATTGTTTAATGTTATAGTGGAGTATTTGCAAATTCTATGATCACCACTAAGATGTTTATAATTATGATAAAAAAATCTAATTAAATGAACTCATGTATATTACAAAGTGAATCACATTTTACTCATTATTATACCCTTGGTGGGACAAGAGTATGATAATGAGTACGTAGGGGCCCAAAAATCTATTTTTGTCATTCTTAGCACATAGGAGCTCGTATGAACTAAAGAACTGCAAAATCTATTGTTTGCAAACTTTGTCTATATGGTCCCGGAATACCTAACCCCGAATAGAGGGCGTAAATCCATTCAATATAAAATTTTCGATTAATCATGTGTATTGTTTGTTCATGTGTTTGCTGCATTATATATATTTGCTTAAATTAACTTGTTTGAAATTTATTGTAATGAGCACCTTGTTGTGGAAATATTTCTCACTAAGCAAGTAAGCTTATACTCCCTTAGATACCTTTTTTTAGCTCCCTTTTTTGTGGTTGAAGCCCTAAGGATACTTTACACAGTTATTGACCTTTTAACATTCAAAAGCTTTTAAAAGAAGTCATGGCCTAGACGTAGACTTAGACTTCAAAGGAAAACTCCATCGTATTTATTTATTTTGAAGAATTAGTTTATAGACCCAAGTGTATATTTTGATGGGGGTATACCCCCTTTGAGTTCTATAAGACTCCTTATATTATGAATTAAGTTGTAATGTTATGATTTTCATTATTAATTGCTGTTATGCATATCTCTTTAAGCTACTTGTTTCAAAGTATGGGGTCTGTTTGGATTGTCTGTTTTTCATCTGTATCTGTATCTTTTTTAAAATTATATGTATAAATATATCCGATTTGCATCTAAATTTTATCTAAATTTTTTCTATTTGATCTTTTGATGAGAACTGTCAATTTTTTTTTTATCTATATCTATTTCTTGATAAATAATTTGTTAGAAAAAAGTTTAAAAAATGTCTGTATCTGTCAGAAAAAAGCCAAAACAAACCGACCCATGGTTCTCTATGATTGTGAAAGTACACCTTATACCCTGTATTGAAGCTTTCGCATGACTAAAGTAATCATACTTAAGTTTTAATATTGAGTATGATGGGCTGTCCCTTTTAGAGTATCCTTCAGGGTGTGACAAAAAGCAACTTTGAGGAGTTGAAATTGTTTAAGAGAAAGGAAAGTGAAAATGTAGGAAAGTGGCTTGATTTAGAAAGGGTAATTAAATAAACATCAAAACGTAGAAAAAAAAGTATTTCGATGTCCAGATGATAATAGTCACAAAATGATCAGAAATGTTTTAAGGCTTCCCATCCATATAATAATCGCTTTAGCAGTTGGAAAACAATGATGATTGTTGCATTTTATCCTTTGTGTGTTTGACCTTTTTTTTTTTTTTTATTCATAAACCTTTGACTATCTATATATTTTCCCCTAATGTGTTTTTGAGCTTATTTTGGGGTTTGTTAGTAGCCACTTGAGAAATAGAACACTTGTAATTTCTTCTCTAACGTATGAAATCTTGTTTAGGCATGTTTGATTACTGAGTAATATCTTTAATCTTTAGTTCTTATAAATCAATTAGATTAAATTGTGATGAACTTGCTTTCAAGATTCTCCAAATAATATTGGTTTCTAATTAACAATTCATAGTAGTTTAGCAATTTTGTGTAATATCAATAGTTGATTTAATTGAAATACTAGTACATGTCTAAATTCAATGGATTCTTTGTATTCCATTTTGTCTACATTATTTACTTTCCTTTGCATTCAAACATAGAAACACCCAAAATTATTAAAACCTTAACATGTCTATTTGCTATGTGCCATCCTCTTGCAATCCACGCTCAAGTTCTTGCATTTGGATTATATCATATTTAATGACATAAGAGCTTTTTGGTACGAGACACTTCACTATTAAGTTTAAAGACTCAAATTCCTTCTTTCAGAAGTGGTGAGTAGAAGTTTGATTAATATTGAATTTGAAATACTGTTGTTTTTAGTTGATTGTGATTATTATAGGTTGTTGCAAAGTTGATATTCAATAGTAGTGAGATGAACCCCTACTTTATTTCAAGAAACATTATTACAAAAGATTATTTTGTAATTATTATAGTTGTTAAAATCACGATTTTACTATTAAATAGAGTATATAGAACCGTACAAAACCATACAAAATTGGTGAAATCATAAATACATAATATCGTATGCCTAAGTTCATAATGCTGCATAAAGTCTACACCAAACTGTAGCCACCAATTTTTTCTATAAATAGAATTAGAGAATATAATTCAAAATAAATGAAGATTTAAAATATTTTAAATGAACGATATTTTGAATAATTTTCATTATAATAACTTTTGTAAAATAGATCATGTAGGAATAAAAATTTAAATTTTGATTGTGTTTTTTCAAGTTGTTATCAATAATATTATGTGTTTTTTTTTTTCAAATTCTTTTAGAAATTTGAATTTCATGAACTTGACTCCTTTATTATCAAGAATATTAATATGGATTTTTATAAGAAATTATCTAATTATATAGAATTTATAAACTAATTTTTTTTGTTAAATTGGTATTGAAATTGAGTAATTGATAATTCTAATGTTTTAGAGGTATTGTAAATCCCCGAAATTTTTGGATTCGAATTATAGTTTAAACCCTAATCGGAAGTCAACCGGATTTCCCAGAGTCAACCAAACACTAGTTTACCGTAACCGCTTAAGTCCGGCATTGACGTTTTCTCAAGCCCTAGAAAACGAAGTTGGGAAATTAGTTGTTATAGTTCGTAATAGCTATAGGTTTTATAAAAATATCAGTTTTTCAAAATTCGAGTGTCCTTTGAACCCGATCGGACATAGTTATTGAAAAAACGTGTCCGGAAGCCCGGAATAGGAAAAATATTCCGAATATACCGTTAGACTCGTAAAAATATGAAATTTCCAAAAATATCAATTTCGTAATTTTTCGATAGCTAGAAAATATCAGATATCGCTTTTATACGCGTATTTTCTTACTACGGTATTTAATTATCATGTCTACTTTTACATTACACTATTTTCTACTATTCTACACTATTCATCTATCCTACTTTTTCTTACAACCTATTCTTACAACCCATACACCTACTTCACAATTTTCATTTCCAATACAACTTCACATCTTTCATTTCTTACTTTAATTAACAAAATAAACAAAAAAATTAATTTTCCCTCCTCCCCATGCATGAATTGGCGCCGGCCCCCTCTCTCTATTCCTCTAAATTGTTTTATTTCCAAATATTAATTAACACAATTTATCTCCCACATTTCCTATAAATACCCCCTCATACCTTCCTTCTTTCACACCTCTTCTTCTCTAAAGTTACTCTACAAAAATTTCTCTCCAATTTCTCTCAAGAGTTCTTTCAAGAAGTCCTCTTAGTTTAGCTTCTTAGTAAGATTTTCTCAAGATTTCTTCATGTTCATCTACTTAGTATGAGCTTAGTGTGTGTTTTCTAAAAACCATGAAGGTTAAGAAAGCAACATTAGGTTCATACTTTGTTTTTATTCATAATATCAATCTCTTTATGTTCCTTTATGTTCTTTATATTTTCTTTATGTTATTACTATCTAATATATCTATATAGCTATATATACTATTTAGAGCATATAAGCTCATTATCTTGCAATTTATTTATCTTTCATGCAATTTATTACTTTATCGCAATTTAATTCAAGTTGATTTTAAGACTAGTCATTCTAGTCTTAGACTTGTCCTCATCATCAAAACAATTCTTTTTCTTTTCCTTTTTCGGGACTAGTCTTTTCTTAGTCCCGGGGTACCTTGAAGAATCTAAGGTCCCAATACTTGATTTACTTTATTATTTACTTAAGCTTTCAAGTTATTATTTTACTTATATTTCTATAGCTTATGATTCATATTCATGCATGAACATAATGTTTTTGTCTTAACAAAAATAAATGAGAAAGTGTTTTCTTGAATTAAAGGTTCTTCTAAAAGAAATAAATATGGAAAATGATTTCTTAAAAACCCATGAGCATGCATGGGAATGATTTTTCTTACATAAACAAAAGGTTTATGAAAACTTATCTTTCATCAGAAGTAGAAATTCTTTTAGAATCATTACAAGAAATAAAAATGTCATTTTACTACTTTTGAATCCAAGTTTAGAAAATAAAATCACACTTTAGAAAATTAAGAAATTACGAGAGATTAAATTTAGAAAAGAATATTCATCTCAATAACTCAAGATCTTTCAAAAGTAAAATAAATATTCAATAGAATCTCAAGTTCAAAGTCTTTTAAAACCTTACTTTTTATAAGTTGAGACAACTTTATTTACTTCATACATTTGTTATGATCATTACAAATATATATACCTTTTAAAAGTTTACAAAATAATTGAAATATTTATCTTTTCAAATGAGCTTTGTTTACAAGAAGGAAAGAAGTGTTTGCAATTCGTGGCAAATATAGTCGCTGTCTTTTCGGGACCAAAACGGCCTAGTTTTATGAAAATAAGTTTAGAAATGCATAGATCTTTCCGAGTAGGTAGAAAAGGGTATATTATATGCGAAATTCCGAGTTAAAATGAGCAAGTTATGGCCATTTTAAGTTGGAATTTCCCCTTATACGATTTTTCCACGATTTTAAGAAAAGATTAGAAACTTCAAGAAAAGAAATTCACAAAATACTCATCTTAGGTATTTTTCTTTCTTTTAGATAATCTCGAGGAGGATTGTTCATATCCCGAAGATTATTACGACTAGTGGAAATCCCGAACGACTCATCCACTTCAAGAAAGGTGTCATCATGGCTGAGTGAGTTTATTCCCCGTTGTTTTTCATACTCTTGATTGTTCTTGTAAAAATTAGTTGCACTAGAATCTAAGCAAAAATCAAAAGGAAGTGTATGATAATATGTTGAAGGAATACTAAGTATATCGAAACTCGATCTGTTTGTAATAAAGTTGTATGTGCATTAATATCTTGAAGTGTTTGAAATTGGTTGATCACTTGAAAAAAGTTAAATGTAACTACTAAACTCTAATTAAAGAAATTATTCATGCACTTCATATGATGAGTCATATTGCATTCACTACTATACAATTGGTGGGACAAGTGTATAATAGTGGTGGTAGACATAACCGGTATATCATGTAAGTGGCGAGTAGGAGCCGGTAAAAACTACAAAATTTGTGGCTAGTAGGAGCCTGTAATAACTACAAGTTTTTGTTGGCGTATAGGAGCCGGTAAGATCTATAAAAGTGTTTTTAAAAGTTGTGGCTGTAATTGGCCTGAATACCCAACCCCGAATGAAGGGCGTAATTCATTCAACATATGATTCCCAGAAAGTCATATGTCTTGTATGCTCATGTGGTTGTTGCATTTCATATGTTTGAATAATAAACTTGATTGATAATTTTCTTCAAGTATGAATTTTGGGATTTACTCACTAAGCCCATAAGCTTACACCCCTATAGATATTTGTATTCTCAGGAACACCTATTTTTGTGCCCGAGGTCTCCCCATGTCCGTGTAAGTTTTATATATTGAAGCTTTTGGAGGAAATCTACTCGAAGACTTAGATTAGAATTCCTTTGAAATCTTTATGTAGTATTTTGGATGTTATAAAGTTTATCATGATCCTTGGGATTAGCGGGGGTATGCCCCTAAGAAATTATGTAATAGACCTTTGATTATTAATGATATGATATATTTTATTTCTGGATTCTTGTATGTTCATCATTACTTGCTTAGACTATGCTTCCAAAAGTGTCTCCTATTACCGTGCTTGACGCCTTACATATAATACTAAGGCTTTCGCATGACTAAGGTAGCCATCCTTAAGCCTTGATATTATATGTGGTGGGCTGCCACGTTTAGGGTACCCTTCGGGCGTGACAGTTTTAAGTTGGTATCAGAGCAACAAGTTTATAGAAAAAGGTAATAGGAATAAATCTAGAATAGAAAAAGATAGATATGTTTATGGAAGGACTTAGATAAGATTAGACAAGTTTAGAAATTCTCAAAAAGAAGAATTAATGACCTCCCTTGTCTTTATAGCTTACTCTTGGATAAGTTAGAATTGAGGTCCAATGCTTGAACTTAAGAAATAATGAAACCCTTATGGACTACCGGTTAAGAGTAAGAAGCCTATGTAAGGAGTTTGCCCTATTAAGACTAACTTAGAAGTTTCTTACGATATGGAATGTCTTACGTGCCATTACAACCACACCCTATGCTTCAAAAAGCTACGTTCATTTTCCGAAATGATAGATGTTTAGTTTTCCCGATTTTCGAACTTGGAATTCCATAGGACGATTATATATCTATGCCTACGATGAACTGGCAGATCATGGACAAGATGAGGATATTTCCAACTAACATAAAGCCAGTCAAGATTCCGAATGGCCTGATGAGAATATCCCGAATCGAAGATGATCTCGCGTAAGAAACCTGACCGAGGAAGAAGTAACGGAAGTATCCGATGAGGAGCATGCAGCGCAGATGAAGTTTGATCAACGGGAGCCAAACACGTCTAGGAATCAACCCTCTCGCAAAGGAAGGATCCACATGAGCAATCCCATGTGTCCAACGAGGATTTTGTAACCAGATCGACTTAGGATATTGGATCGATTAGCAGTTTAATTTATGTTTTCGAAAAAGTCTTTAATATTTGTTGTATTTTGAATTTCTTTTACCTTGATTTCTTTATAAGATTTTATTCCCTTCTATGCTTTTTAATTAAATATTTTGGTTTAAACAAATTTCATCTCTTGATTTAGTTGCTTAAATTCTCTTGTGTGATATTTCTTTACATGTTAATTCTTTGAAAATTTCCGCAATTTCCGTAACTTAGTATGTAAAAGACTTAATAATCTAGTATTTACGTAAACGATTAAAACAGCCGACCTAGAAGGGGACGACCAGGATGAGGCAGGCATCGAATAACCCGCCTGAAGAAGTTAACCAACCAGAAGTGCCCCCTGTGGCTCCTGCCCCAGACCAGCAAGGCAATCTCCAAGCCACTCTGGGTCAATTAACACAGCTTCTTAATGTGTTAGTTCAACAACAACAGAGGAATATGCCACCTCCGCACCAGCACAAGCACCACCCCAGCAAGCACCCCAAGCATCTGTACATGGACCAGCAGCACCTGATGCTCAATCACATACAGCACCCCTGCCGCCTCCGCCACCACCTCGACCATACAGAACTTCACTCCCAGATTTTATCAAAAGTAACCGTTACTTTGACGGAGCTTTTGGGAAACCAGATGAAGCGAAGATTGGCTCGCGCAGAGAACGATCTTTTGCCGCCTATGAAGTTCCTCATCATCTTCGAATAAGCTATGGTACTTATATGTTGAGGTTTAATGCCCCGTCTGGTGGGAGTCCAAGAGTAGGGAATTGCCGCCACCTATCACCTGGGATATGTTTCGGAATGAGTTTCTGGAAAATTATTTCCCTGGAAGTTTAAGAGTAAGGTATAGTGCGGATTTCTTGCACATATCCCAGAAAGGAAAATCCATAGAACAATATGAGACGGAATTCAGCCGACTCCTGCAGTATGCTCCGGATTCTTATAAGTATAGTGAGGAGCTGAAACGACAAGTGTTCCTGAATGGGTTAGATGAGGACTTAAGGATGCGGTTAGAAGAGTTTGACATCCACCTTCAGAAATTGGTTGAAAGAGCAAGAATTGTTGAAGGGGCCAAGAAAAGGAAAGCTGGGACTTCTGAGAAGAAAGTGCATGTGTTTGGAAGGAAATTTCAACCAGGAACGAGCTCCAATTTCCCTTCTAAGAGGTTTAAACCAATTAGCAACTTTAAGGGAAATTTCGTGGACAAAGGATAATTCCAAGGCAGCAGTAAGTTGTTGGAAATGCAAAGGGGCGCACTATCCGAAGAGATGCCCCCTTCTCCAGAACAAGTGTTATTTCTGTGGTGACCCGAGCCATAAGATTCCGGATTGCCCAAAGAAAGCTTCTACGACTTGTTTCGTATGCAAGCAATGGGACATTTTGCTAACGAGTGTCCCCAAAGGAATCTCACAACAAACGACCTGTTGGATCTCAGGAGGACTTGCCCCGACAAGGAGTGGGAATGGAAGCGGAAGTCGCTCGGCATCATCTATGCATGGGCTGAGAATTTACAACCTTGAAGGGCAATGGGTCTGCGAGGAGGATGCCGAAGAAGGAGTAGAGTTGGCTGCCCTGGACCATGGAGAGGAGTATGACTATAGCTTGGTTACAGGTTAGCCTCAACCTTTAAAATATATGTCTGTTTTGATATCTGTTGAGTATAAAGTTATGATGTATGTTGGAAATAATAGATGTCTAGGGAACCTTATAAGGACAATAAGAATAGTAACACACGCGTCTTGAACGCAGGAACCATACAAATAGGGGACCTAACCGCTTATACCCTCTTCGATACCGGTGCAACACATTCCTTTGTTGCCACTAGTATAGCCTTGAAGACCGGTTTACCTATCACCACAATCACAACAAGTTTTCGTATAAAAACCCCCACCGGTAGTGTGGTGACTACCAAAGAAGTAATAAGGAATTGCCCCATGAAGATACAAGGCCATGAAGCAACTACCGATCTTATAGTAATAGAAATCAGCAAGTACGAAGTGATTCTCGGAATGAGTTGGTTGTCCATGGTGGAAGCAAAGGTAGATTGTAGAAATAAAAAGGTGGAATTCATGGGACAAGACGGGAAGAAAGCTACATTTTTGGGAGAATCCGCAACTTCTAAAAGTTTGGAGTTAAGTTCGTTCGAGGTAATTGAAGAGGTTGAGGAAGGAGTTGAAAGTTATGTGGGAAGTACGGAGGAGGATAAGGAAAGACCCAACATTGACGACATCCCCATCGTTAATGAATTCTCTGATGTTTTTCCAGAAGAATTGCCTGGGTTACCCCCAAAACGAGAAATCGATTTTGAGATCGATTTGATGCCAAAAACAGAACCTATATCCAAGGCACCATACCGAATGGCACCTGTTGAGCTCAAGGAACTTAAGAAGCAATTACAAGAATTGCTTGACCAAGGATTTGTTAGACCAAGTGTCTCGCCTTGGGGAGCTCCGGTATTATTCGTAAAAGAAGAAGATGGATCGATGAGGTTGTGTATTGACTATCGAGAACTCAATAAGGTCACTATAAAGAATAAGTATCCATTGCCAAGGATTGACGATCTCTTTGACCAACTACAAGGAGCAAGTGTATTCTCACGCATTGATTTGAGATCTGGATACCACCAGCTGAGGATAAAACCAGAGGATGTGTCAAAGACCGCTTTTAGAACTCGGTATGGACACTATGAGTTCATGGTCATGCCCTTTGGATTGACTAATGCACCAGCTGCTTTCATGGACTTGATGAATCGGGTGTATAAGCCGCTCTTGGATAAATGCGTGATTGTCTTCATTGATGATATTTTGGTCTATTCTAAAACACGGGAGCAACACAAAGAACATCTGAGAATGGCATTACAAACCTTAAGGGAGCACAAGTATATGCCAAATTATCCAAGTGTGACTTTTGGTTGGACCAAATATCTTTTCTAGGACATGTTATCTCAGGGAAAGGAATATCAGTAGATCCTGAAAAGATTAAGGCCGTAATGGAATGGAAACAACCAAGGACGGTGACTGAGATTAGAAGTTTTCTTGGATTAGCTGGCTATTACAGGAAGTTTGTGCAAGATTTCTCAAAAATAGCTAAGCCACTAACTCAGTTGACCCAGAAGAATGAAAGATTCATTTGGAATGAGAAGAGGGAACAAAGTTTCCAAGAGTTAAAGCAACGGTTGGTATCTGCTCCAATTTTAACCTTACCTGATCCGAAAAGCCATATACCGTCCATAGTGATGCGTCAAGAAATGGCTTAGGATGTGCTTATGCAAGAAGGGAAAGTAATTGCTTATGCTTCACGGCAGTTGAGGCCGCATGAACAAAATTACCCGACGCATGATCTTGAGTTAGCCGCAGTTGTCTTTGCTCTCAAGCTTTGGAGGCACTACCTATATGGACAGAGATGCGAGATTTATACGGACCATAAGAGCCTCAAGTATTTATTCACACAAAAGGAATTGAATATGAGGCAAAGGAGATGGTTGGAGTTGATCAAAGACTATGATCTTGGAATAAATTATTGCCCTGGAAGAGTGAATGCGGTAGCAGACGCTTTGAGTCGGAAGAACCATGGAGAAGTTGCAGCCATGCTCACAACTCAAAAAGAACTTATAAAGAATTCGAGAGATTGAGCATCGAATTTGTGGGCAAAGCACGGAAATAGAAATTTCCCATTTGGTAATGGAGCCAACCTGATAGAAAGAATCAAAGAATCTCAACGATATGATGAAGTCATACAAAAGTTGAAAAGTGAGATACAAGGAGGAAAGTATGATGATTTTGAGATAGATGAGGAGGATGTAGTAAGAATGAAAGGGAGATTATGTGTACCAATGATGAGGAGATGAAAAAGGAAATTGATGAGGCACATAACTCGGGATATACCATGCACCCCGGTGGTACCAAGATGTACCAAGACCTTAAGAGTCGCTTTTGGTGGAATGGTATGAAAAAGGACGTAGCTGAATTCGTAATGAAGTGTCCCATATGTCAACAAGTAAAGATTGAACACCAAAGGCCAGGAGGACTTTTGAAACCATTGGCCATACCAGAATGGAAATGGGACCAAATTACCATGGATTTCGTATGTGGATTGCCCCGAACATCAGCCGGATATGATGCTATGGGTAATTGTGGATCGACTCACCAAGTCAGCACACTTCATCCCCATCAACATGACCTACTCGATGGAAAAGTTGGCCCGGCTATATGTAAGGGAGATTGTGAGACTGCATGGAGTTCCAGCAGGGATTGTATCGGATCGGATCCTCGATTCGTGTCAAAATTCTGGACAGCCTTCAGAAGTGTATGGGACCAAGTTACATTTCAGTACGCTTACATCCACAAACTGATGGACAATCAGAGCGAACTATCCAGACTTGGAAGACATGTTAAGAGCTTGTGTTATGGAATTCAAAGGAAGCTGGGAAGTACACCTACCTTTGGTAGAGTTTGCTTACAACAACAGCTATCATTCAACAATTAAGATGCCACCGTACGAAGCTTTGTATGGAAGAAGGTGTAGATCGCCTCTATTTTGGGATGATGTGGAAAAGTTAACAATTGGACCAGATCTCATCCAAGACGCCTCAGATAAAGTCAGGATTATTCAGCAAAGGATGAAAGAGGCCCAAGATAGACAGAAAAGTTGGGCAGATAAAAACGACGAATCCTTGAGTTTAACGTTGGTGATCATGTGTATCTGAAAGTGAATCCGATAAAGAGTATTCATCGTGTACGGGCTCGAGGAAAGCTAAGCCCAAGGTATATCGGACCTTTCGAAATCCTCGAACGAGTAGGAGATTTGGCTTATCGCTTGGCATTACCACCAAACCTGTCGGGAGTACATAATGTCTTCCATGTCTCAGTGCTAAGAAAGCATATCCCCGACCCTGATCGGATTGTGGAGCTTGAACCAGTCAGGCTGAAAGAGAACTTGACTTATGAGGAGCACCCAGTTCAAATTCTGGATCAAAAGGTTCAAAAGCTGAGAAACAAGGAAATCCGATATGTCAAGGTGTTATGGAGGAATCATTCGCGAGAAGAGGCTACTTGGGAAGCCGAGGATGAGATCCGAAAGAAATATCCAAATCTCTTTGAAGAATCAGGTACGAATTTCAAGTTGCAAATTTCAAGTTTTGAGGACAAAACTTTCTTTAAGGGGGGTAGGTTGTAAATCCCCGAAATTTTTGGATCCGAATTATAGTTTAAACCCTAATCGGAAGTCAACCGGATTTCCAGAGTCAACCAAACCCTAGTTTACCGTAACCGCTTAAGTCCGGCATTGCCGTTTTCTCAAGCCCTAGAAAACGAAGTTGGAAAAATTAGTTGTAATAGTTCGTAATAGCTATAGGTTTTATAAAAATATCAGTTTTCAAATTCGAGTGTCCTTTGAACCCGATCGGACATAGTTCTTGAAAAACGTGTCCGGAAGCCCGGAATAGGAAAAATATTCCGAATATACCGTTAGACTCGTAAAAATATGAATTTCCAAAAATATCAATTTCGTAATTTTTCGGTAGCTAGAAATATCAGATATCGCTTTTATACGCGTATTTTCTTACTACCGGTATTTAATTGTCATGTCTACTTTTACATTACACTATTTTCTACTATTCTACACTATTCATCTATCTCTACTTTTTCTTACAACCTATCTTACAACCATACACCTATTTCTTACACATTTTCATTTCCAATACAACTTCACATCTTTCATTTCTTACTTTTAATTAACAAAATAACAAAAAAATTAATTTCCCCTCCCCATGCATGAATGGCGCCGGCCCCCCTCTCTATCCTCAATTGTTTTATTTCCAATTATTTAATTAACACAATTATCTCCCACATTTTCCTATAAATACCCCCTCATACCTTCACTTCTTTCACACCTCTTCTTCTCTAAAGTTACTCTACAAAAATTTCTCTCCAATTTCCTCAAGAGTTCTTTCAAGAAGTCTCTTAGTTTAGCTTCCTTTAGGTAAGAAATTTCTCAAGAATTCTTCATGTTCATCTACTTAGTATGAGCTTAGTGTGTGTTTTCTAAAACCATGAAGGTTAAGAAAGCAACATTAGGTTCATGCTTTGTTTTTGTTCATAATATCAATCTCTATTTCCTTTATGTTCTTTATATTTCCTTTATGTTATTACTATCTAATATATCTATATAGCTATATATATATTTAGAGCATATAAGCTCATTGTCTTGCAATTTATTTATCTTTCATGCAATTTATTTACTTTATCGCATTTATTTCAAGTTGATTTTAAGACTAGTCATTCTAGTCTTAGACTTGTCCTCATCAAGTCAAAACAATTTTCTCTTTTCTTTTCGGGACTAGTCTTTTCTTAGTCCCGGGGTACCTTGATGAAGCTAAGGTCCCAATACTTGATTTACTTTATTATTTACTTAAGCTTTCAAGTTATTATTTTACTTTATATTTCTATAGCTTATGATTCATATTCATGCATGAACATAATGTTTTTGTCTCAACAAAAATAAATGAGAAAGTGTTTTCTTGAATTAAAGATTCTTTCTAAAGAAATAAATATGGAAAATGGATTTCTTAAAAACCCATGAACATGCATGGAATGATTTTTCTTACATAAACAAAAGGTTTTATGAAAACTTATCTTTCATCAAGAAGTAGAAATTCTTTTGGAATCATTACAAGAAATAAAAATTCATTTTATTACTTTTGAATCCAAGTTTAGAAAATAAAACCACACTTTAGGAATTAAAGAATTACAGAGATTAAATTTAGAAAAGAATATTCATCTCAATAACTCAAGATCTTTCAAAAGTAAAATAAATATTCAATAGAATCTCAAGTTCAAAGTCTTTTAAAACCTTACTTTTTATAAGTTGAGACAACTTCATTTACTTCATACATTTGTTATGAGTCATTACAAATATATATATACCTTTCAAAAGTTTACAAAATAATTGAAATATTTATCTTTTCAAATGAGCTTTGTTTACAAGAAGGAAAACAAGTGTTTGCAAATTCGTGGCAAATCTGGTCGCTGTCTTTTCGGAACCCAAACGACTAGTTTTATGAAAATAAGTTTAGAAATGCGTAGATCTTTCGAGTAGGTAGAAAACGGTATATTATACGCGAAATTCCGAGTTAAAATGAGCAAGTTATGGCCATTTTAAGTTGGAATTTCCCCTTATACGATTTTACCACGATTTTAAGAAAAGATTAGAATCTTCAAGAAAGAATTCATGAAATACTCATTTTGGGTATTTTCTTTCTTAGATAATCTCGAGGAGGATTGTTCATATCCCGAGATTATACGATTAGTGGAAATCCGAACGACTCATCCATTCAAGAAAGGTGTCATCATGGCTGAGTGAGTTTATTCCCCGTTATTTTCATACTCTTGATTGTGCTTGTAAAATTAGTTGCACTAGAATTAAGAAAAATCAAAAGGAAGTGTATGATAATATGTTGAAAGAATACTAAGTATATCGAAACTCGATTTGTTTGTAATAAAGTTGTATGTGCATTAATATCTTGAATGTTTGAAATTGGTTGATCACTTGAAAGAAGTTAAATGTAACTACTAGACTTTAATTAAAGAAATTATTCATGCACTTCATATGTTGAGTCACATTGCATTCACTACTATACAATTGGTGGGACAAGTGTATAATAGTGGTGGTAGACATAACCGGTATATCATGTAAGTGGCGAGTAGGAGCCAGTAAGAACTACTTAAATTGGTGGCTAGTAGGAGCCTGTAATAACTACAAGTTTTTGATGGCGTATAGGAGCCGGTAAGATCTATAAAAGTGTTTTTAAAAGTTGTGGCTGTAATTGGCCTGAATACCCAACCCCGAATGAAGGGCGTAATTCATTCAACAGATTCATCATGTCTTGTATGCTCACGTGGTTGTTGCATTTCATATTTTGAATAATAAACTTGATTGATAATTTTCTTCGAGTATGAATTTTGGGATTTACTCACTAAGCCCATAAGCTTACACCCCTATAGATATTTGTATTCTCAGGAACACCTATTTTTGTGCCCGAGGTCTTCCCGTATCCTGTAGTTTTATATTGAAGCTTTTGGAGGAAATCTACTCGAAGACTTAGATTAGAATTCCTTTGAAATCTTTAATGTAGTATTTTGGATGTTATAAGTTTATCACGATCCTTGGATTAGCGGGGTATGCCCCTAAGAAATTATGTAATAGACCTTTGGTTATTAATGATATGATATACTTTATTTCTGGATTCTTGTATGTTTATCTTTACTTGCTTAAACTATGCTTCCCAAAAGCGTCTCCTATTACCGTGTTAGACGCCTTACATATAATACTAAGGCTTTCGCATGACTAAGGTAGCCATTCTTAAGCCTTGATATTATATGTGGCGGACTGCCACGTTTAGGGTACCCTTCGGGGCGTGACAGGTATAGAAGACTAATGTGTTTTTAAATTATGTTAAATTTCTGCAAAATTAAATCATTTATCTCATTATAACTATTGTGCACCACACACATACGCTACAACTCATGCAGTTCCTATAAAGTCAAATTTTGCTTTATCAAAATTTAGATAATTATCAAACAAAAAGTTGGCCAAAATCTACCTTATTTCTCTCCAAAAACCAATGTTTTTCACATACACACACTTCACAATGCTTCTTTAGTTTTCTTCTTAAATCTTCTATCTTCAAGTCAACATAAGTATAGGTAAGTTAACTCTTGCTCTTCCTTTGTCGTTTTTTGCATTTGAGTATGTGTAAGATAAGTGTTATTGTTAGTTGATAGCTTAAATAGGATGGTTATGAGTTTAATTGTTAGATATGTGTTATGGAGTTGTGAAATTATAGTATTAAGTCTTAAGTCATGGATGATATGAGCTATAGATGGTTGGTTGTGGAGTTGATGTGAAGTAGGATAGAAATAAGGTTATATGAAAATGAGATGGTGAAAATGAGTCTTGTAAGATGATGCTAGAGTGTATTTGAGGAGTGGGATCTTTAAAGTTAGTTGAAGTGTGTAAAAATGTAAAGTTAGAAAATGTATTTCAACTGCTGGATGACCACAAGACATGGTGCATTCTATGGTGCTTTTTGGGCAGATACGTGATAAAGGCTTACTTTACTCACTTTTAATTGAACAAATCATGCTTACTTATTATGGATTTTATAGAAATCACAAGGAATTGGTACTTATATGCACTTAATGTGATATTTCAGGTCTTTAAGGACTTATATTATAAGTACAAGTAATTGGAAAAAGTTTTATGTAAAATTGGAGATAAGAAGAATGTAGGCTGGCCATGCAAACATATTAGGACAGTTTTGGTGCTGTTTCGTAAATTTGATGTATCTCTCTTATCCCAGCTCCTATTAAGATAATTTAAAATGCTAGTGAAAGTTAAGAGAGATATCTTCAATTTTCATGTTTTGAGTGTGAAAAAATTAGGAATTTAGCAAGGTCAAAATATATCGTGAATTTGCTGCTCTTGTAGTGGTGGCATCTAAGTTTTAGAAAATGACAGAATTTGGTAATTGCAGATATCTTTCTCATATAAGATCATTTTAACATGATTCAAGATTCTACAGAAGTATAAGAGAGGTATCTACAATCTTCATGTTTTGAGTTTCAACTAATTATGAAAGAATGAAGGTTAAAATTCATCTTGAAGTTACTGCATGTGTAAAATATCACTTAGATTTGGAGCTCGACATTGTTTTAGTAAATTCAACATATTTCTCTCATCCAAGCTTCGTTTGATATTATTAAAGATCCTATTGAAAGAGTAGAGAAAGATCCAAAACTTTCATATTGTAAGTTTTGACAAATTCTAATTGGATTAAAGTAAAAAATTGCCATGAAGTTTCTATACTTCTATATTGCCTCCAAAGCTGCCAGCCTTCTTAGTTCGGAAACAATTTTCACATTCAAGGGTGGCTACTGGGAGATTCAAAGCCGCCGGCCTTGAGCCAGCGTATATGCAATAATGTTCTCTAAAATTTATTCTTTATTGAAAGCTGATTGATTTAAATTGTAGGCCGCCGACGTACAGAGCCAGCCTATCTGTCTCATGGCTTTTTATATATATCCTCTTGTTGGATCTTGTTGTTAAAAAGAGAAACCCTAGGCACGAAAAAGACTCGTATTTTCATTAGTCCTAGATCTAGATTAGGGCATAGACTACTACGAAACTTTTCTTGTTAATTTAATTAAGGATTCCACACCAAGATCAAGTAGAAAACATCATTTGAATTTGAATTCAAGAACAGGATTTTCTTGACAAGATGATTTTGCTCTTTTCTCATATTCATTTTATGGATGATGTTGAATACTTGTTTCTTTTGATCTTAATTAGGGTTTTGAGTTGTTGATCTGAATTGTTTGATTGATTTTTATCTACTGTTGATTGATTCCTTGTCCATATCCATGTTGTTGATGTTGTTTCATAGATCATGTATTTTGGATTGATTTTGGAATTTATGATAGATTAGGTTGCAATTCGAAAAATCATATCTAATCGATTCTATGAATATCAAAAAGATTATAGTTCACATAGGCATAGGATTGCGATTCAAATTAGGGATTGATAATTACAAAGATTAGTCATTGATCACTTTCCTAGGAATATGGAA